>AWOL01S0021787.1:0-58469 GCA_000715115.1 Nicotiana otophora | reverse complement strand
TTGCCCCCCCCCCCCCCACATGATTCACTGGATGATCTCTCAATACGTCCGCATCTTCAATCGAAAACATACGTTGAGGCAATGTTTGAGCATCTCTAGCTCCCTCATAGTCCATCTGCGGTATCACGAACCATCGACGCACAACTGATACCGAGTGCGCAATATCATGCACGAGTGGATAGGAAGGAATATGAGATATATGTTTCAAGCTAAATCAATACCGCACGATAAGGAATGAAAGAAGTGGAATTATTTCTAAACTCTGTAGCCTCTGGAAGATAAATATAGACGTCTCTGTACCGATCCTTCAGACTCTACTATGCTTGCTCGTGACTCGTAAAACCTATGTAACCTAGTGCTCTGATACCAACTGTCACCACCCGAAATTTTCACCTTCGGGACCGTGATGGCGCCTAACATTTCACTTGCTAGGCAAGCCAACGTTAGAATATAATTAGCCATTTTTAACAAAATTTTAAATTAATTAATAACAAAAAAACAAATGCGAAAATAAAGTCTGAAATAAAGTGAATATTCCATAATAACCGCGATGCCTAAATACCATCTCAGAACTGGAGTCACAAGTGCACAAGCTTCTAGAATAATACAAATAAAGGTATGAATAAAATTCAAGATGTTTGAAATATAATACACGGCTGAGATAAGATAGAAGGTGACTTCAAAACTGCGAACGCTGTGCAGTTATACCTTAAGTCTCCACTGGTAGTTGTATCCGGGCAAATCTACAGTACGTCGCTGGACCAACTCCGAAATCTGCACAAGAAGTGCAGAGTGTAGTATCAGTACAACCGACCCCATGTACTGGTAAGTTCCAAGCCTAACCTCGACGAAGTAGTGACGAGGCTAAGGCAGGTTTCTTACATTAACCTGTACGCAATAATAATAATAATAACAACAATAATAGAAATAAATCATGTAACTCATTTTAATAGTTGAAGCCAACTCGACAGTCATAACCAATTATTATTTCAATCAATTTCCGTTGCGGCGTGCAACCCGCCCTAACAATATAATTCCTCAATAAATTTTCGTTGCGGCGTGCAACCTACTCCAGCAATATAAACTTTAAATAAATCTGTTGCGGCGTGCAGCCCGATCCCCCAATATATTGATTTTCATTTCAAAGTTGTGGCGTGCAACCCGATCCCACAATGTATTCATTTTATTTAATCCTGTTATTGCGTGTAATCCATTCCTCAATATATATTTTCAATCAATTCTGTTGCAGCGTGCAACCCGCTCCTCCAATATATTCATTTCAATCAAGTTTGTTGCGGTGTGCAACCCGCTCCTTCAATATATTCATTTCAATCAATTCTGTTGCGGCGTGCAACCCGCTCCTCCAATATATTCACTTTCATTTCTGTTGCGGCGTGCAACTCGCTCCTCAAATAATATAATTAACCAATTCTTATAAATAAATTACTCCAATAAATGCATCAATTAATATGAAATTATAAGACAACAAGCATACAATAATTATGATTTATTTAGAAATAAGTTATGTCAAGTAGCAATTAATTGTGGAAATTAAGGAGGAAATAGGCAATTCAATAATTAGTATGCTAAATGTCAAGTAGGAATTAAGTCACATAAATTAAATAAGCATGTAACAATTATAGCATGGATTCAAGGCATTATATTGAGCAAGGAATATTAGAGAAATATTTAATATAATAATTAATTCATAATTTAAAATAATTTATGATTTTTAAATAATTAGGCAAACAATTGATTTGACGACGTATAGACACTCGCCACCTCGCCTATACGTCGTTCACATCAATTTCACATAACAACTAATTCAAGGATTTCATTCCCTCAAGTCAAAGTTAACCACGACACTTACCTCGCTTGCAACCAAATTCAAGATTCCAATAAATCTTTTCCTCACGAATTCTTATCCAAAATCCTCAAATCTAGTCATAAACAATTCAATATACTCAATACAAATCGTAGGATTTAATTCCATAAGAATTTACTAATTTTTCGGATTAAAATTCAAAATGTATTTAAAAAATTAGCAGTGGGACCCATATCTCGAATCCTGAAAAAACTTATGAAATTCGAATACTCATTCCGATACGAGTTCAACCATACAAAAATTATCAAATTCCGACATCGGATTGACCTTCAAATCTTAATTTTATATTTTTGGAAGATTTTATAAAAATCTGATTTTTCTTCCATAAATTCACGGATTCATGATGTAAATGAGTATGGAATCATGGAATATAATCAATATAAGATAAGAGACACTTACCCCAATGAATTTCTTGAAAACCCACGAAAAATCGTCACAAACCGAGCTCCCAAAGTCCAAAATGTGAAATAATATCCAAACCATCAGTTATATAGTACAAAATTCTGATTTCCCAATGTGCGGTACACACATTTTCAAGTGCTGCCGCACATTTTCAAGTTCTGCAGCCGCACAATTTTGAGTGCGGCCGCACTTCACTGTGGCAGCTTACCAGGCTTCAGTAACATACTCATAACTTTCTGTACAAATGTCAAAATGATTAATACTATATCTTTCTGGAAACTAGATTCAAAGGGTTACAACTTTTATTTCTGCATCATCTCCAAATTCATTGTAGATTAAAAGATATAAGCCTCCGAAGTCGAACTATCGAACCTGCAGAACCCCTGAAGTGCGGCCGCACACAAAATTGTGCAGTCCGCACTTTTCTTATGAAGTGCGGCCGCACACAAAATTGTGCGATCCGCACTTATCCTCTGCGGTCTGCACTTTTTCAAAAGTTCCAGAACAATATTAGAGTGCCGGAATGCACGTACTCGCTCAAAACTCACCCCGAATCTCACTGAGCCACTCAAAATCCCATTCAATTATACAAACCAGTCCTGTAACATAATACGGATTTACTCGGGATCTCAAATTACATCAAATAACATCGAAATTACCATTCATACCTTGATTCGGATTTAAGAGTTTCAAACTTTTTCATTTACAAAACTTGTGCCGAAACATGTTAAATGAATCCGGAATGACTTCAAATTTGGTACACAAGTCATAAATGACATAACAGAGTTATTCCAATTTTTGGAATCGGATTCCGACCCCGATGACAAAAAGTCAAATCTGTGGTCAACTTTGGAAATCTTTGCCTTTAAATTTCTAGTTTCCGTTAAATCTTTGCCTTTAAATTTCTAGTTAAGGACCTCCAAATTAAATTCCGGGCATACGCCCAAGTCACAAATCACGATATGGACCTTCCGGAATCGTAAAATACTGATTCGGGTTCGTTTACTCAAAAGTTTGACCAAGGTCAACTCAAGTTAGTTTTAGAGCTCTACTTCACATTTTAATCAATTTTTCATATAAAAACTTTTTGAAAAATTATACAGATTGCGCATGCTAGTCGAAGAATGATAAATAGTGCTTTTCGAGGTCTTAGAATACAAAATTAATTATTAAATTTAAAGATGACCTTTTGGATCGTCACACAAGCACTCAGATCTCTCAATCACTCGGTACTCGCACTCAGTAGGTACCTGTGCTCACTGCTGGTATGCCAGACTCTCCGGAGGGGCGGATCCTGCCCAAGCACTAATATAAGCCAATCATGGCATGAATCAATAAAGCCTTCTGCGGCGTGCAGTCCGATCCCATAAATATCACTCACAATCAGCCCTCGGCCTCACTCAATCATCAATCTCTCCAGTCTCTCGGGCTTACAAATCACATGACAATCAGTCCAAACAATTATAATATGATGTAACAATAAATGACAACAGAGAATTAGATATGATACGCAAATGATAGATGTGACTGAGTACATGATTGCAATTTAAGCAAATAACTCAACATCAGAAGTGACCTCCGTGGGTCCCAACAGAACAAGCATATAGTCTAAGAATGATTTCGAACATGGATTGTATCCCAATTACTCTAACAAGTAGGAGTTTCATAATTAGAAACAAGGTTTGATAACTACATAGTACCACAGAATGAACCGAGTCACAATTACCACTATGCCCGCCCACACGCCCATCACCTAGCAAGTGCGTCACCTCAACACCAACCACATAACATGTATTTCAGGGATTCATACCCTCAGAACCAAGTTTAGAAGTATTACTTATCTCAAACCGCGCATATCTCTACTCCAACAAGCCCTTGCTTTGCGAATCAGCCCGAACTCGAATCTAGCCACAAGCAACTTAATACAATCAATACAAGCTATAGGAATCGATTCCATACGATAAAGCTAAGTTCTTTAACCAAAGCCAAAAATTCAACCCAAAAAGTTAACCCTGGGTCCTCGCCTCGGAATCCGACCAAACTTACAAAATCCGAATACCCATTCAATAACTAGTCCAACCATACCAAAATCATCCAATTTTGACTCTGAATCGACGTTCAAAAGTCAATTATTCACTTTAGAAAAGTTTTGACATAAATCCCCAATTTGTCTTGTTAATTCCCATATTTTGATGTTAAATCTAGTGATGGATCTATGTAAATCTCATAGATATATGTTAGAATCACTTACACCAAGCTTGTAGATGAAGGTCTAGGTTGAAACCCTTCAAACTAGAGCTCCCAAGTCTCTAAAGTGGTGAAGAATGAAATAAAAGTACAAAATCCCATTTATATAGTACAGATTTGATCTCCCACAGATCAAAACTTCATTCTGGAGTCATCTACACATAAGTCAATATCCGGTCAACTCTTTCAACTTAGGCTTCCAACCTTAGGACTGAGTGTCCCAACTCATTCCGAAATATTCCCGGAATCAAACCAACCATCCTGGCAAGTCACATAACAACAAATGAGCACAGAATAAGTAATAAATAGGGGAATGAGGCTACAATACCCAAACGATCGGCCGGGTTGTTATAATTACTTTATTATTTAATAATTAAATTAAAAAAATTAATTAGTTAAATAAATTTAGTTAACGGATTTTTCTTTTTAATAAATAGGGAACTATTGTTCAACGGGGTAATGAGAACATCCCATAGTTTAGGTGTGCTTTAACCTATTCACTCTTTTGTACTATAAGTTTAGCAGAGTTTAGGAACGTAAAATAAGCACTCTTTTAGTCATCCGAAGGCTATATTATTAGACAAAGTTTCTACTGGAAATAAAATGATGTACAAGTAATGCAGAGTTTTATATCGATATTATCCTTATCCCTCGGAAAAATGTAACTTCTAAGTTTTTAAAGAAAAAACATCTAGATTCCTTTTGTTTAGGTGCATGAATCTATAAACGGGAATAGTAGTATGACCTATATGCGTGACCTATAAGTCACGGGTTCGAATCGTGAAAACATTCAGTAATGTTTGCATTAAGGTAAGTTGTCTATATTATATTTTTTGGGGTGCAGTCTTTTCCCGAATTTTACGTGAATGCGAGATACTTTATGTATCGGACTGTTTTTATTTTAATAATATATATTTAGTAGTACATGAGTTGATTGTTTTGGGTATAATATTGTAGTAGTAGTAGTAGTAGTTATACTATGTACCCCAGACAAAAAAGGTAGTTGATGTACTATGTATGGCTCAGGAAAATATTTAGCACAAAAAGGAAGTAGTTAAAATTTAAAAAAAAATACTACTCACTCCCTACTAAGAATAAATTATTATGAGCTTTTTTGGAACTGCAAATCTGAAATCAAATTGTCTTTAGTTGGGACAAATGGAAAGCACAATTTATTTTATTTTAAGGAATGTGTAATTCTAGATACTTGAATGTGTTTCTCTTTTTTCTATTTTCACACGCTATATATACTGATGATAAATAGTACAAAAAATTTAATTCGATCATTTAACATCTAACTGAAAATTAGGTAAAGGTTAGTCCGTGCTACGCACAGGCCCATGAGCAACTAAAGAAATTAACATAAACCAACATCAGTAACGATTAATTTAATTTTTGGTTGATAACTAATAAATTTGATCTCAATTTTATTTTATGATCATTAGGAAGCTCAAATTAATATCATCGCGACATATTCTTTTACAATGAAAAATAGTTAAATTTAAAATATTTATTTTAAACTCGAGTGTGGCAACTTTATTTTTAACTTTTGGAACTATGTGGTTAATAATCATTGACAAGCTAATTGCCATACTATAATACAGTTCGGACATAAATTATTATATCAGAATATTAAGTGGGATTGAGAAATGAACGAGCTATGTCAAATTTTAGGGGAGCAAAACTTGTAAAGTTATTAAATGGATCGTGAAACAACTAATAGCAACAAACGATCTTCAGGATAATTTACAATGATACGTTTTTACTACTTTTTGATCGTGTTTATAATGGAAAAGATGGTTGAATCTTTCTATTATCTTGGTGTTATTATATTAAACACTCTTTTACTTTTACTCTTCTAAGAAGAGAATGATAATTTTTTTTATGTAGGAACTCTTTAATTTAAATTGTTTCAGTTTTCTCTTAATAACGTTAATTTACCACAGAAATATCGCCGGCATGTTTATGACCCAAGTTCTAAAGGTACTGTTAGTATATACAAAAAGTGTTTCTTTCTTGTTTAAGCTTTATATTCATCCAAATACAATTATGTAAATCCCATAACTAAGAATAGATTCGTATTGTGATTTATGACTTGTGCGCAAAGTTTGGCATCATTCCGGAATGTTTTGATATGAATCGGACGTGTTCGTCAAAGTTAAAAGTCTAAAAGTTTAAAGAAGGATTTCAATCGTCGATTCATAGTTTCGATGTTGTTAGGCTTTAGAATTTTCAAAGTTTGGTTTGAGGTGGACTTTGGTGTTGTTGTTATCCGTTTGGGATTTCGAGCCTCAGAATAGATTCGTATTGTGATTTATGATTTGTGCGCAAAGTTTGGCGTCATTCCGGAATGTTTTGATATGAATCGGACGCGTTCGTCAAAGTTAAAAGTCTAAAAGTTTAAAGAAGGATTTCAATCGTCGATTCGTAGTTTCGATGTTGTTTGGCATGATTTGAGGCCTCGACTAAGTTGGCATTTGGAAGGCTTTAGAATTTTCAAAGTTTGGTTTGAGGTGGACTTTTATGTTGTTGATGTCCGTTTGGGATTTCGAGCCTCAGAATAGATTCGTATTGTGATTTATGACTTGTGCGCAAAGTTTGGCGTCATTCCGGAATGTTTTGATATGAATCGGACGCATTTGTCAAAGTTAAAAGTCTAAAAGTTTAAAGAAGGATTTCAATCGTCGATTCGTAGTTTCGATGTTGTTTGGCATGATTTGAGGCCTCGACTAAGTTGGCATTTGGAAGGCTTTAGAATTTTCAAAGTTTGGTTTGAGGTGGACTTTTATGTTGTTGATGTCCGTTTGGGATTTCGAGCCTCAGAATAGATTCGTATTGTGATTTATGACTTGTGCGCAAAGTTTGGCGTCATTCCGGAATGTTTTGATATGAATCGGACGCATTTGTCAAAGTTAAAAGTCTAAAAGTTTAAAGAAGGATTTCAATCGTCGATTCGTAGTTTCGATGTTGTTTGGCATGATTTGAGGCCTCGACTAAATCCGTGTCGTGTTTTGGGATGTGTTTATATGTTTGGACGGGTCACAGGGGCCCCGGGTGCAGATCGAATCCAATCGAAAACGGATCGAGTTTGGGCTTGGGAGAAGTGCTCAGGCAGGTGGGATCTGGTGCTATCGCACCTGCGTGGAAAGGGCCGCAAGTGCGAGCCCACAAAAGCGGCGTCGTCGTCGCAGAAGCAGCTTTTGAAATGAGTTGGGATGGCCGCAGATGCGAGGTTATTTTCGCATCTGCGAGCTTGCAAATGCAATAAATGTTCCATAGAAGCGGAAGAGGCCAGCTGGGCAAAGAGCTGCAGGTGCGGAGTTTGGGCGCGTAGATATGCATCCGCAGAAGCGGAGGAGGCACCGCAGAAGCGGGGGCTGGACCTTTGGTGCTGGACGGCAAGAGCGGTCAAGGCTCCGCAAAAGCGAGACCGCATGAGCAGATTTTTTTCCGCAGAAGCGGACTTGGCTAGGCTTAGTGGGAACTGCACATGCGATGGGAATTTTCGCAGGTGCGGAGCTGCAGAAATGGCTAATGGACCGCAGGTGCGAAGGTCGCTGGGCAGTGAGGTATTTTAAATCCAAGACTTAGCCCATTTCTCTCATATTTTCATTTGGTTCGGCGATCTTTGGAGCTCTTAGAGGGGATATTTTTATGATCTATGGCAATGTAAGTTATTCCCACCTATTGTAAGTTAAATACATAGATTCTATAGGGATGTAAACATGAAAATTTATAGAAATTGTGGAATTTTGATAGAAAATCTAGAATTTGGTATTTTTGAAATTTGACCATGAAATTGAACATGAAAATTAAAATAAATCATATATTTGGGTTCGTAAGATTATCGGTAAAGGTTATCTTCGAGAAATTTTGGAATCCGGGCACGTGGGCCTGAGGGTCAACTTTATTGACTTTTAGAGCGGAGTTGGGGATTGTTATGAATTGATTAATTATGAGTGATAGAGTATATATTTATGGATTTGCACATTTGTTAGACTAATTTTGGAGAGATGGGCATCAGTTTGAGGTGTTTGAGAGGTGTTGGATCTCGTCATGGAACTTCGAAGCGAGGTAAGTCTCATATCTAACCTTGTGAGGGGGAAACTACCCCTTAGGTGATAACTATTGTTATGTGTAACTAGTTGTGGGTGCTACGTATGCACGAGGTGACGAGAGTCCGTACGTAGCTAAAGCATGTTTATGTCCGGATAGACTTAGGACCTTATCACGTAATATTTGAATTGTTTGGACTCATTTTATTTGTCGGCCTAATTAATTGAATTTACAATTGAACTTGATTTAGAAATAAATATATGTATATCAGGCCGAGTCTTATCACTTTGAGTTGTTGGCTAGTAATTTGAGAAACGATAAAGATTATATTCCCTTTGTGCTCATGTACTGTATTATAAGCATGTGTCTCGTAATTCGGTAACTTATTTTCTTTCTTGTGGAGGGGGTGAACGCCTCAGCAGTATAATAGATGTATCTATGGTTCGTGTCGCTCAACCCTCGGCAGTGTACACATTATTCTGCTTCGGGCCGAACAACCTCGGTAAAATCGTGCGTTATATCGCTAGTAGTCCGAATACTCACGAGATAATCTTTGAACTGATGCTCGACATTTTATATGGTATTCCTTATGTATTTGATATCAGCACTTGACCTTTTTTTTAGCTATTAAGGTAGAATACAAGGTCGAGAAATTCATACTTTAAAAGAAATATTTGAAAGATTATGTAACTTATAGATTTGCCCCACTATCAATGTGCACTTTATATCTGTTATGAATTATTATATTATTTTATTGGACCTCTAGTAAGTGTCAATGTCGATCTCTTGTCACTACTTCTTCGCGGTTAGGCTAGATACTTACTGGGCACGCGTTGATTTACGTACTCATGCTGCACTTCTGCACTAAATGTGCAGGATCTGACAGGTTCATTTGGCTATCATCTTGTCGCATAGGCGCACCTATTAAGGAAACTTTATGTGAGATGCATTCCACGCTACGTATCGCAGTCCACCGAGTCTCTATCGTACTATGTATTTTATCTTGTGTATTTACATTCTGGACAGATATTGTATTATTATTATTGAACGCCTTAGAAAATGCTCATGCACTTGTGACACCGGATTTTGGGGGTTCCTACGGATTGTTCATTATTGTAGTTCATGTAAATATTATCATTTACTATGTAAATTCTATTTTATACTATTTAATTAATGGAAATTGTGATTTCAAAGTAATTATATGAGTAAACAAGTCGATCAATCACTGTTGGCTTGCTTGACGACGGTGTTAGGCGCCATCATGACCTATAGTGGATTTTGGATCGTGACAACTTGGTATCAGAGCATTGGGTTCACTTAGGTCTCACGAGTCTTGAGCAAGTCTAGTAGAGTCTTGAGGATCGGTATGAAGACGTTTGTACTTATCTTGAGAGGTTACAGGATTATAAGGATCACTTCCCTTCTTGATTCCTCATCATGCGGTTTGATTCTTTTGAGGCTTATGCCTTTATTTCCTTCCTACTCAGTCTAACGCGACATGAAGTGCTTGTTATCAAATGGGCATCGAGTAGTTTTGGTGGTAGTGCAGACGTGGTGTATGATGTTTTTCCCTACGTGTTCGAGCGGGCTATTATCGTTGCCTTGCGGAAGGATGTTCTGTCATTTCAGCTCAGTAGTTGTATTTTCAATAGTTTTGAGGCTATGCACTGATTGCTATGATGTTCACGCGTTATTATCGTACGATGTTGGTGTAATGGTAGGGTGCTCGTTTATGTGTTGAGGCAGTGAATGACTTGAAGGGAGGATTTCTCAGTGCATAATTTAGGGGTTCGACATTTAATTCCAGCGGAGGAAAGGCAATTGGACTATAGATGTCCAGGTTTGGTTGATGAAGTAACGAGACTTGATATTTTAAGTGTGGTGGAATTCTCATTTGTGATGTGGTGTCTTTGTCCTTGTTTGAACGCATTAAGGTTCGCCGGTATTATGGTCTTCTTTGATTTGACAGTCAGAGTTGGAGAAAGGAAGTGAAAGGAGGAATAAGGATCTTTCCCCCGCAAAGGAGGCGACTGTGCACTTTTTTGAAAGGAAGCTTCGGGGCAGAGTGTGGTGGAATAGTGTCTAATAAGCTGTTGTCAAATAATGGCGGTGTGTAGCGATTTCAGAATTGAACCGGTGCTTTGGAAGCTAATGGCTCAAGAAAAATGATCTTCTAGGAGGTTTAGGGTTGGTAGTAATTCATTAGTTCAGGAGCTACATGTATGGATTGATTTGGGGCAACATTTGGGCAGCAAGGTATGAGGAAAGCATGGCGGGAGGTGTCTCGTGGTGGTTGAATTACTAACAGGTCAAGCATAAAAATAGAGGTCGAGAAGTTGCTTAAAAGAGATAGTTTACCCGAATTAGGAATGGCAGATTAGCATATGGATTCCGTGCAAGATAGACGCGTGCCTTGAGAAAGCTTAGGGTGGTTTTGGAATCGTGATGGAAGGTGATTTGGTCTACCGATTTTATTTGGGATGGTGGGTACTGTATCGAGGAAGAATGGATATGGCATAAAGGAGTTTGCTTGAAATGAAGAGGGGTATGGAAACTTGATTATCGTTGGGATGCAATATGACTTCGAGTTTGGGATGTATTATCGCACTTTTAGTTGATATCAATTTGGAATTAATGGACTTGTACAACTGGTGGATGAGCACGAGCTAAGGATGGTTTACTGATTTCATGGTAGTTGTACCCAGTGCAGCATCGTTGGGAGATATCGATATGGAATTCAGGTGGGCTATCTCCTGTGAACAGGTTAGCGGTTGCGTGATTTTGTTGAAGTTTCTATGAAGAGTTCTACTTACTACCCGACAGAAGGTCGAATGTGCGATTGTGGCTGATAATTCAGAATGATCATAAAAAGTTTAACAAGAGACTACAAGAAATTTGATAGGTTGACGGTGCGAGATCATGGTAATTGAGAAGGAGGAATCTTGGTGAATTCTAGGTTTATGTGATTGTAGCTTAAAGCTAAGTAGGGGATCTCACCGTCTACGATTGGATCACGTGATTGTCTACTTGTGCAGCTTCTAGTTATCGATGCATTGGTGGATTATTTATGACTAAGAAAAAGAAATATCAGGGGTAATTCAGCAAAGGATTTGATAAATGTGTGCTATATTTCACCTTATCGATTCATGCACAGATTTTGGGGAGGCTCGGAGTTTATACTTCTGGGAGATGTGATGTTCCAGGGAAATAATTCATCTGATTGCTTCTTTGGGAAGTGTTCATGTGCTGATAGCGCACTAGAATTTGGCTTATATTCAGGACCAAGTCAGAGTGGGTGATTCTCAACAGTGGTTCTAAGGGATTCATTATGTGGATGGAGACCAAGATTTTGCAGTAGAGTGTGAAGAATACTTGTGAAATTTTTTATGTTATCATCGGGTGTGCGGGACAATTTTGGAAAAATGGGAGAAAGAGTTTCAGATTTGCGAAAGGTCTTTTAGAATAGGTATACTAATTGGAGATACTATTGTGCGTGTGAGGATGGTATGAGATGGTTCATGGGTATTGAGACGATGTGGCCTCGTGAAGTGGGTCACTCAGGAGGAGTGTTGTGAGTTTCGTTATGATTCTTGAATGGAGCTGTTATATTTCTAAGGCAAATCAATAGTGAATTGGAAAAAGTTGGTTTGGTTGGTAATGGTTGAATCAGCATGATTATGGTAATGATCAGTTCCTTCGGCGTGTTAGTATTATACATGTGATTTGTGGCGGTACGGGCGGGCCTGACAGCCGGCGTAATTTGATTGATTTGGGGAGGTATCTGATTCTAATGGCCTTGTTAGGTGTAAATGGATCCCCGGAAGAGTTATGACGGTTTAGACCACGACTCGAGGTTTGTATTTTTTTTTTACAGTTTGGGAATTCGGTTACGTGTTGCTATGGTCCTTCTGAAGTAAGTTAAGTAAAAGGAATCTAACAAATAAAGTGTTTATTCTATTAGTAGTTCGGGGTTATGATGAATTCTTACACCCTCGTGTAGCGGCATGATAGGTGTAGTGAGCGGCATGGAAATCTGAAGTTGAGGATCAAGGTTGCGGTTCGGTGTTGACAAGAATGTCGCGAGCTCGGATGAGCAAGAAGGAGTTCAGATGTTCAAAGTAAGCTGGTATTTTCTTTACTGTCACCTGGGAACGGTGTCTTGTGTAAGAGGTTTTGTGTATTGAATTGTAGACTCTTGGTTGTCTTTGCAGGATTAGTACGGTTGGTGGTGTAAAGGTGCAGACTTTGCTACCTGGTATGAATGGTCGTGGGAGAGTATCCCACGGGGAAATCTGTATAAGTGTGACATGTTAGTCACTTGATTGTTAAAGATTGAAACCAAGCATGGAGATTATGGTACTATCGTTAATGTGAGAGTTTATGCCTCGAAGGCACTCTATTCCTTTGGTTGTGAACTGTGAGAGTTTGGTCCGGAGTGGACGGCTGCTCGTGTGTGTCATGAATGGGGACATTGTGGATCCTTGGAAGGTTATTGGCCCAGTATGGGATGATTGGAATTGGCTTGGGGTTCGTTGGTGGGTCTAATGTGAATGTGTGCTCTACATCATGTCGGATGTGTTCGTTCGGCATATCATTGCTTGCGGAGGAGTCTTCAGGTGTTGAGTGTTTTTCCCGTCGTCAGCTAATCTATGTAATACTCTATTGTGCCATGTGGGTTATGAGACGACTTGATTATTCGCACATGGGTTGTGTGATCCCGTGTAGTTTGTGGTGTTACATGAGCAGGATGGCTCTCGAGATGCAGATCATTTATTGCACCTTAGTTGTGCTTGGGTTTTGTAGTGTATGGCGCTATCCGTCTCCCCAGGATTTGTATTATGCACTTGGCGTTCTTGTGGTCGACATTCGGGCATTTCGTAAATATAAGCGTTACGGCTTGATGTGTGTGTTTTCTTCTTGATTTTTATGTGTGGATCGGGTGGCACGGAACCTCGAGTATATTGTTTGAATCGGGTGGCACGCCGCCACGGACATGTTGTGTGGATCGGGTTACACGCTGCAACAGTTTCATATTGGATCGGGTTACACGCCGCAACAGTGAGATGTTGAGCATAGTTCCTTATACTTATTTTGTGTGCCTTGATTTTTTCATCCCTGAGGCAGGTTCATAGCATCTATTTGGCCATTTTATTTGTTGTGCAGGCTGGGTAATTCCCTGTCAAAGTTCGTTCTTCCTTATGAGTTACATTCGAGTTTGTAACTTGTCGGCGCATTATGGGCATCATAAGAGATTTGTCACAGTGTTTGAGATGGCTCATTACATGAGCATCTTGTACTGGGTGAGGCGAGGTTATTGGACCTAGGATCAGTGCGATCAGAGTTATGTAGGGTATATTAAAGAGCAAATATTATTATCTGGTTCAGAAAGGTAATGGTTCTTGTCAGGAGGGGAGACTCTATGATTTATTGATTCGGGAGGTGGTTATGAGTTTTTACACCTCTCTTTCGTCATGGCAGCATTGCGAGAATTTGGAACATGGCTCACATGTGTTATGAGGCATATTACGGGCATCAGATTCGGGAATTTTTAACTGTTGTGGTCAGAAGATGTATTATAGACATATGAATTATGCGGTGCATGGTGTGAATTCAACAAAGGTGTATAATCATGTTTGAGTATAGTGCGTAGTGATTTATATGGTGTTCACACGTTAGAATCAGTTTTTATAAAGAAATACGGAGGTTAAAATTTGGCGCTAAGGCTTATTGACTAAATAAAAAGGAGGATCTTCAGTCTGGCTCGCACTAATGGGCTCAACTGGGTTGTGGTGGAATGGATAGGTGCATAAGGTGTTGAACAGTGATTTTGGGGCAACTCTGGAGCAATTCTTAACACGTTCGAGGGCGAACGTATGTTTAAGTGGGGGAGAATGTAATGACCCGACCGGTTGTTTTGAGCTCTAGCACGTCGTTCAGCGGTTTGAGGCCTTGATTAGCTTCACTTCAGGTATTATGACTTGTACGTGTGGTCGGAGTTGAATTTCGGGAAGTTGGGAGTTGATTTGGAAAGAAAATTCTAAATTCGGAAGCTTTAAGTTGGAAGAGTTGACTAAGGTTTGACTTTTGAGTAAACGACCTCGGAATCGAGATTTGAAGGTTCTAATAGGTTCGTATGATGATTTCAGACTTGGGCATATGTTTGCGTTGAGTATCGGATCACCCGAGAGTATTTCGGCACTTATTGTGGAATGTTGCCATTTGAAATGCATTAGAATTTCCTAAGTTTGGTTTGAGGTGGACTTTGATGTTGTCGATATCCGTTAGGGATTCCGAGCCTTGGAATAGGTTCGTATTGTGATTTATGACTTGTGCACAAAGTTTGGCGTCATTCCAGAATGTTTTGATATGAATCAGACGCATTCGTCCAAGTTGAAAGTCTGAAAGTTTAAAGAAGGATTTCAATCGTCGATTCGTAGTTTCGAAGTTGTTTGGCGTGATTTGAGGCCTCGACTAAGTCCGTGTCGAGTTTTGGGATGTGTTCGTTTGTTTGGACGGGGTCCCGGGGGCCCCGGGTGCGGATCAGATCGAAAACGGATCGCGTTTGGGCTTGAAAGAAGTGCTGGTATAGCTGGGATCTGGTGCAATTGCACCTGCGTGGAAAAGGCCGTAGGTGCGAGCCCGCAGAAGTGGTGTCGTGGTCGTAGAAGCGGTATTTGGACTGAGTTAGGGTAGCCGCAGATGCGAGGTTATTTCCGCATCTACGAGCCCGTAGATTCGACGAATGTTCCACAGAAGCGGAAGAGGCCAATTGGGCGAAGGGCCGCAGGTGCGGAGTTTGGGCGCGCAGATGCGCATCCGCGGGGGCTAGACCTTGGGTACTGGACCGCAAGAGCGGTCAGGGTTCCGTAGATGTGAGACCGCATGAGCAGATGTTTGTCCGCAGAAGTAGACTTGGCTCGACTTAGTTGGAACCGCACCTGCGATGGGAATTTCTGCAGGTGCGGAGCCATAGAAGCGGCTAATAGACCGCATGTGCGAAGGTCGCTGGGCAGTGAGGTATTTTAAATCCGAGACTTAACCAATTTCTCTCATATTTTCGTTTGGTTGGGCAATATTTGGATCTCTTGGAGGGGAGATTTTCATCATCTATGGCAAGGTAAATTATTCTCAGCTATTGTAATTTAAATACATGGATTCTATAGGGATTTAAACATAAAAATTTGTAGAAATTGTGGGATTTTAATAGAAAATCTAGAATTTGGTATTTTTGGAATTTGAACACGAAATTGTATATGGAAATTAAAATAAATCATATTTTTGTATTCGTAATGTTATGGGTAAAGGTTATCTTCGAGAAATTTAGGAATCTGGGTACGTGGGCCCGAGGGTCGACTTTATTGACTTTTAGAATGGAGTTGGGGATTGTTATGAATTGAGTAATTATGGGTAATAGAGTATATATATTTATGGATTTGCACATTTGTTTGACTAGTTTTGGAGAGATGGACATCGGTTTGAGGTGTTTGAGAGGTGTTGGAGCCGGTCATAGAACTTTAGAGCGAGGTAAGTCTCCTGTCTAACCTTGCGAGCGGGAAACTATCCCTTAAGTGATAATTATTATTATGTGCAATTAGTTGTTGGTGCTACGTACGCACGAGGTGACGAGAGTCCGTACGTAGCTAAAGTAGGTTTATGTGCGGGTAGACTTAGGACCTTATCACATAATATTTGAATTGTTTGGACTCATTTTATTTGTCGGACTAATTAATTTAATTACAATTGAACTTGATTTAGAAATAAATATATGTATACCAGGCCGAGCCTTATCACTTTGAGTTGTTTTGCTAGTAATTTGAGAAACGATAAAGATTATATTCCTTTTATGCTCATGGCAACGATAAAGATTATATTCCCTTTATGCTCATGGACTGTATTGTATGTACGTATCTCGTAATTCGATAATTTCTTTCCTTTCTTGTGGAGCGGGCCGAACGCCTTGACAGTATAATAGATGCATCTATGGTTCGTGCCGCTCGAACCTCGACAGTATACACATTATTCTTGATCGGGCGGAACGACCTAGGCAGAATCGGGCGTTATATCGCTCGTAGTCCGAATACTCATGAGCTAATCTTTCCATTGATGCTCGGCATTTCATGTGGTATTCCTTATGTATTTGATATCGGCACTTGACCTTTTTTTTTGAGCTGTTAAGGTAGAATACAAGATCGAGAAATTCATACTTTAAAAGAAATATTTGAAAGATTATGTAACTTACAGATTTGCCCCACTATTGTTGTGCACTTTATATCTGTTATGAATTATTATATTATTTTATTGGACATCTAGTAAGTGTCGATATCGACCCCTCGTCACTACTTCTCCGGGATTAGGCTAAATAATTACTAGGTACGCGTTGATTTACGTACTCATGCTGCACTTCTGCACTAAATATGCAGGATCTGACAGGTTTATTTGGTGATCATCTTGGCGCGTAGGCGCACCTGTTGAAGGGACTTTATGTAAGCTGCATTCCAGGCTACGCATCACAGTCCACCGAGTCTCCATCGTACTATGTATTTTATCCTGTCTATTTACATTCTAGACAGATATTGTATTATTATTATTATTATTGAACTCTTTAGAAAATACTCATGCACTTGTGATACCGGGTTTTGAAAATTCCTACGGGTTGTTCATTATTGTAGTTCGTGTAAATATTATCATTTATCTTATAAATTTTATTTTATACTATTTAATTAATAAAAAATATGATTTCAAAGTAATTAAATGAGTAAACTAGTCGATCAATCACCATTGGCTTGCCTGACGGCGATGTTAAGCGTTATCATGACCTATAATAGATTTTGGATCGTGACATTATCTCTCTTATTTAGCTGGAGCTTTTGTTATCTATATCAATTATTCAAAAAGTTTCCTGAAATTCAAACTAAGTTTATTATATTGGTGATTGATTTGACAACTTTTTTGGAGCAGCTCAAGTATTGTTTAAAACGTTTTTTTTCATCAAGTAATTGGTTTAGCGGACCTAAGCTATAGATAAAGTTAACATTGAAATGGTTTTGAAAAAATGTACGCGATGAAATGAAACTTCATTTCCTTTCACTTATTTAACTTTTAACCGACACTTGTTGGCACGCTTGAGTTTAAAATAAATGAGAATAGCCATTTGAATTAAGGGAGAGATTTGAGATGATAATTTAGTGGGGCCTACATAGTCATTAATAACTTAAATATGTGATAAACGTGTAAATTGTGAAGGATGGTGCGAAATGACAAATTTAAGTGGGGCCCATCATGATAGTCTTCATGCAATCAAAATGGACGTAACGATTTGGCCTTTGAAAATGCCTCAAAATTTGGAATCTTTACCCAAATAGCGATCTATATTTATTGTTTATGTTTTTTAGCCATAAACTATATACATAATTATACACATATAATAAATAAATTATGCATATATTATATCTCTACTGGCTATTTTTAGTTTAAGTGATTGACTATTTGGATTAATTCTTTTCACTAAATTGTGCGATGGCATTAACGTAATAATATACTAAATCAGGGGTGAATAATAATTTAAGATATAATAATGAAAAAATAACTATCAAACAATTGTAATACATAATTCTAGAGCCTCATCAATCATTAGAGGGGACGGTCTATAAATTACGCCCCTTCGAATAGCAATTATATGCTCACAAAAACATTTCATAAATCATAAAGAGCTATTATTAGCATGGCGTTGCTTAGGTTTGCTTTAGTTCTAACCTTTCTTCTCATAACAACCACTAGTTAGTTTCTATCTCTCTTATCTCTATATAGCAATTTTACTTACTGTGTTTGCTACTCTATATATATGGTTACATAAGTGATTGTGTACGTACATATGTGTATATGCGGAGTCGGAGTTAAATTTGATGAAAGGTGGTTAGTTGAACATATTTTACAAGAAAATTATAGTGTATATATGTCAAATATTTCTTTTTATACATATATATTTAATCCCGAATACTCTTAACGAATCTTTTCAGTTGACGTGCCATGGTTCTCAAAGACACAAGTACTAGCTACACGGGATATTGATCGTGATCTCAGAGGACTTGAGAAGAGCCTACTCTCAACACTTAATGTTATGACTTGTGGGAGGGATTGTGTTTACAATGATTGTAAAGATGATTGTTGGATTTGCTGTAGATGTGTTAGATCTAATTGTGTGTTATAATGCAAATTATTGGTAGATTGGCACATTAGTGTCCAATTGCAACCAACCCTACAACCCCATATTATGTATTTATCTTTTCTCGTGTGATTTGTGTGTTTTCCTCATCTTTTCTTGCTTTGTACAATAATTATAATAAAACTTTCTAGTTTTATTTGTAATCATTGGTGAACAATGTTGGTTGAAGAATGAACTAGAGGTTTGGTGGCGCTAAAACATTGCATATATTCCAACCTTTGAGTGCGACAGTCTCATATTTATTTCATGGAAACAATGAATCTGAAATTAAGTCAATTTATTATTTTTAGTTTGAACAATTGAAAATTACCAAAGATATCTTATATTGATTTAAGCCTTTGAATGGATCAATTTGGGTACACCCGTGAAGGTAAAAACTTAATCGCGTACTATGTTAATTCATTATCTTGCATATACATATTTATTACTTAATTATGATTAAGTAATATGTATTTTCACTTTAATTATCTGTTAAGATTATATTATTGTATTGGGTAAAATATGTTACGATATGTGGCCACCAAAGAAGGAGACACGTGGAATCGAAGCCGGGAGAACAGAAAATCGGGCACATCTACCTCGTGTGTCACCGAAAAAGGCAAGTCTATAAAGGCATTAAGCATGATGCGCCCGGTAGCATTTAATGAAGAATATTTCACAGCATTAAAGAGTAACGACTCATTATAAGAATTTGGGCATTTATGTTTACCGTTAGGTTTCTATTACTGCACTTCAATAATTGTCATTAATGGTGGGCCCAACCATTACACCCACTAAGCGATAAATAATATGCTCAATGATCATTGTAAGACACCATTTTCTAAACATCAAAGAATTCTTCTAAGACAGCATCTTGATACTATTTTTCTGTCTCTAGCTTGTTGTTCTTATCATCATCGTGGCTGGAAACTCTATCCCCGGGCTCTCCATATCTATCTTTTTATCTACATTTGAGCCAAGTATCTTGCATCCAAATTGAATGATTCATTATCTTATGGGATCAAATTGATTCATTTGTCTAGAAACCACGAACAAATTTAATTATACCATTTTTCGGGTAAACAGTTTGGCGCCCACCGTGAGGCCTAGACAGTCGTGTGGTTAAATTGATCCTTACCTCTTTCACTCACAAGCTTTGATTGTTCTTGTCTTAGCAAAATCACAAAGATTGGCAATCAATACCACTAACAACACTCACAATCCTGAGGTTCAAGGGGAACACCCTCATTTTGAGGACTTAATCAGCGACACTCGCAATGAAGGGGAAGATGCCACGCCGGTGTATGATGGGCGGTACCCCAGACGAGTACGGGACGCGACTCCAGATGATGCTGACCAGGGGCATGTAACAGACGCGGTGAGGATCCTATAAGAGCAACATGCAATCATCCTAGGCCACCTGACGTGACAGGATCAGGTTATGATGGAGTTAAAACAGGCGTTATCGGGCGCTTCAAATAATACAAACAAGCGAGATCTAGTTCTTCCCGCTGTTCCTACGAACCAAACAACGTAGAGAGTTAACAACAACACTCCCATAGGCGAAGTTGGCTCAGACGAGGCTGGGGGAGAAAATTTGGACTCAACAGTGACAACCACCCATTCAAGGAAGAACTTTTGCGGTTCATGAAGGAAGTTAATGCCCACATGGATCAGATCCCGGGCGCACCGCCGATATTGAAGGGCCCGAACTCGAAGAAGTATATTCAATTACCGTACAAGACGAGTGCGGCCCCGAAACTAATCTTTAAGTGGTATAGAATGCCTGAAGTGCCGAAATACGACAGAACTTCAGATCCACAGGAATACATCACCACCTACACAAACGGTGATGAAAGGAAACGAACTGGCTCCTCACGAAATTGAGTTTGTATTATTAAAGAAATTTGGTGAGACTCTCACGAGGGAAGCCTTGACGTGGTACTCATTACTACCCGAGCACTCCATAGATTCCTTCGAGATGCTCGTAGATTCATTCATCAAGGCACATGCCGGTGCCAGAAATGTACAAGACCGAAAGGCCAACATATTCAGGATCGCGAGGGAGAGTCCGAATTGTTACGAAGGTTCGTTAGCCGATTTCAGAAGGAAGGGATGTTGTTACCAGTTGTTCCGGACGAATGGGCTGCCGAAGCGTTCGCTAAGGGTTTAAACCTGAGGAGTTCGGATGCTTCCCAGAAGCTGAAGGAAAGTCTGCTCGAGTTTCAAGCGACAACTTGGGAGGATGTCCATAACCGGTACGAGTCAAAGATATAGATCGAAGACGATCAGGTTAACTTCCCGCCATCAGCAAAGGGACGGGAAAAGAACAAAGATAAAGTGAAATACGATGCCGACTCATATAGACGAATTTCAAGGGGTCGGTTTATACCCTACGAACGGAAGTAAGGTTGTGGCAGGAGCTTCCGGTCAGTTGACAAGTTTATCAATGATAGGAGAACTGATCGCGGGCGGAATAATAGGCCACTGCTGGATAGGGAGATCCCGGGGCCATGAGACCCTTCCTATCCGAAGTTATCAGAATATAATTTCAACATCAGTGTGGTGGAATTAGTGTCATCCATGAGAGATATCAAAGAGGACCGGTTCCCGAGACCGATGAGGTCTGATCCCAGATAAAAGGACACAAATTTATGATGCGAATACCATGGCACTAATGGATATCGGACTGAGGATTGTCGGTACCTCCGTGAAGAAGTGGCAATGCTATTAAAGAACGGTCACCTCAGAAAATGCTTGAGTGACCAGGCCAAGAACAACTATGGCCGGGATAGGGGAGACACGTAAACCTCGAAAGCAGGAGAGGAATCTCAGCTCCAAACGATCAACATGATCTTAGGAGGGAACAAAATTAATGGGATCACTTTCTCGGCCGCAAAAAAGACAAAAGTATCGACGACCTATAGCAAGAGGTTCCGGGAAGATGATATCACGTTCACGGATGAAGACGCGGACAGATTACTACTGCTGGACAATGACGCACTGGTAATTTCTTTAAATGTGTTAAATTTCAAAATTAAACGTGTTTTAGTCGATCCAGGAAGTTCCGCCAATATCATACAATGGAGAGTTATGGATCAAGCTAAACTCACCGGGAGCATTGTCCCGATAACAAAACTCCTTGCTGGATTGAACCTCATAAGCGTGACAACCTAAGGGGAAATTTGACTACTTACGAATGTCGATGGTGTAACAAAGACAGCTCTCTTCGAAGTAGTAGATGGAGATATGGGCTATAATATCATCCTGGGGAGGCCATGGTTGTACGAGATGAAAGTTGTTCCTTCGACATACCACCAATTGCTAAACTTCCCAACACCCGAGGGGATCAAGCAGATAATAGGTGATCAATCGGCAGCAAGAGAGATGAATGCGATCTCAGTTTCCCATAGTAAGGGAAAGGAACCTGCGACATAGCAGTTACCGGAACCGACTTCCGCCCCCGAACCAGAGGGAATTCCCCATGAGACATGAGTCAGAAAAACCTCAGGTACCAAGGTATTTCTAAGTACAGGAAGAAACAAACGCAACGAAGTCCACGGCAGAAGAACTGGAGCAAGTTGCACTATTTGAAAAATTCCCAGAAAGGAAGTTCCATTTGGGAACAGGACTGCACCTAGAGCTCAGGTAAGATTTTATTGAATTCCTTAAAATTAACGTTGATTGTTTTGCATGGTTACACGAGGATATGACAGGAATTCCAACAGAGATAACAGTGCACAAGTTAAGCTTGGACCCGAGAATACCTCCGGTAAGGCAAAAGAAGTGCCCTATCGCAGAAGCAAGGAATAAATTCGTCAGAGAGAAGGTAACCCGTCTACAAAAGATTGGTTCAATCTGAGAGGTAAGATACCCAGACTAGCTAGCTAATATGGTAGTAGTTCCTCAGGGAAAAAACAATCGCGTGTGCATAGATTATAAAGATCTAAATAAGTTATGCATGAAGAACTCGTTCCCATTTCCAAATATCGATCAAATGATCGACGCTACGGCCGGGCACGAGTTAATGAGTTTCCTCGATGCCTATTCCGGGTACAATCAGATCAAGATGAACCCCGAAGACCGGGAAAAGACTTCGTGTATAACAAATTTTGGTACGTATTGTTACAACATAATGCCCTTTGGACTAAACAACGTCAGAGCAACTTGCCAGCGACTCGTAAATAAGATGTTCGGAAAATAAATAGGAAAAACTATAGAAGCATATAGACGATATGCTCGTTAAGTCTATGGATGAAGGTAGCCACCTGACGCATCTACAAGAAACGTTTAACACACCGAGGGAACATATTATGAAGCTTAACCCCGAGAAGTGTGCATTCGAGGTCGGATTAGGTAAATTCTTAGGATTCCTGGTCTCACATAAAAAAATTGAGGTAAATCCCGATAAAATCAAGGCCATAGAGGACATACCAGATCAACTATCCAATATAAAGGAAGTACAGAGACTCACAGACAGATTAGCGGCTTCGAGTAGGTTCATTTCCCGATCATCAGAAAAGTGTCACCGCTTCTTCGCACTGCTCAAAAAGAAAAATAATTTCGAATGGACGTCGCAGTGTTAACAAGACTGGAAGGAATTAAAGGAATACTTGTCAAGCCCTCCGTTGCTCTCGAAGCCAAAAGAAAGAGAAATATTGCTGGTCTACCTGGCGCTCTCGGAAGTTGCGGTAAGCGCAGTCTTAGTCCGGGGGGTAAAGGTACGCAATCCCCCCACTTATTACGTCAGCAAAATTTTAGCGGGAGCAGAAACTCGCTATCCACATTTGAAAAACTTGGCCTTAGCTCTCGTGGTTGCCTCTCGAAAGCTGAGGCCCTACTTCCAATGCCACCCGATAGCCGTGGTAATTACATTTTCTTTGAGGAATATACTCCATAAAGCTGAGTTCTCGGGTAGATTGGCCAAATGGGTTGTTCAAATGAGCGAATTCGGCATAGAGTATAATCCAAGGAAAATGATTAAATCACAAGTCTTGGCTGACTTCGTGGCCGATTTCAGTCCGGGACTATTACCCCTGGTTGCCAAAGAGGCAATAATGGAGTCGGAACCGACATCGGGAGTCTGGACCTTGTTCACAGATAGAGCTTCAAATGTGAAAGGGTCCGGGCATGGGATAGTATTGATCACATCTTCAGGGGAAACCTTAAGGCAAGCTATCAGAACGATTTCTTTAACTAACAATGAAGCAGAGTACGAAGCTTTGATTGCAGGGCTCGAATTGGCCCGGGGGCTCGACTCTGAAGCGGTCAAAATCAAATGTGATTCGCAGTTGGTAGTAAATCAAGTCTACGAAATTTTTGACACCAAAGATGAGTGAATGCAATAATACGTGGTGAAGGTTCAAGGCTTATTATCACGATTTCGAGAATGGTCAATAACCCACATCCCGAGGGAAGAAAACGCAAAAGCAGATGCATTAGCAAATCTGGGCTCATCAACAGAATTCTGAGGACCGAAATCAGGTACGGTAATGCAACTAATGAACTCATCCTTGGACGCAGATGGTTACTATGAGGTGAATTCGGCCAATCTGGTCTGGAACTTGAGAAACGAGATAATTGATTACCTCGAGCACGGAAAATGCCCAAACAACCCAAAACATCAAGAGCATTGTGCACCAAAGTCGCGCGATACACCTTTGACAAAGGCCAATTATACAGAAAATCATTCCAATACCTGGTGTCCCGATGCTTAGGACCATCAGAAGCCAGCTACGTCATGAGAGAAATCCACGAAGGAATATACGTGCATGTGATAACGGGCCACAATTTATCAGTGCAAAAGTCACATAATTCCTCGAAGATTTGAAGATAAAAAGGATTACCTCTTCACCTTACCATCCGAGCGCAAACGGCCAAGAGAAGTTAACAAACAAAACAATTGTGCAAAACCTAAAGAAAAGGTTGGAAGCAGCAAAAAGCCATTGGCCCAAAGAATTACCTGGAGTACTATGGGCCTACCGAACACATGCCAAGTCAAGCATAGGAGAAACCCATTTTTCCCTTGTGTACGGCGCTAAAGCTTTGATACCGGTGGAAGTAGGAGAGCCAACCTTAAGGTATTTACAGGTAGACGAAGAGTCAAACAACAAGTCAATGCTAATCAACTTAGAACTGCTTGAGGAACACAGAGAATTAGCACATGTCACAGTGGAAGCCCAAAAGGAAAGGATCGGGCGGTATTACAATTGAAGAACTAACCTTCGTTATTTCAAAGTGGGAGACTTGGTCTTGAGTAAGGTGACTCAGAACACCTGAGAACTCAACGCTGGCAAATTAGCCTCTACATGGGAAGGCCCTTACCGGTTTCGGCTATCACCGGTAAAGGGTCATATGAGTTGGAAAATCGCAACGGAGACAAGTTGCCCAGCAACTAGAACATGGCTCATCTCAAAAAATACTACTGCTGAAAAACAATAGTCAAAATGATAGTATGTGCTGCACTATTTTATCCTTCGTTCTGCTTTTTATCCCAATTGGATTTTTTCATGCAAGGTTTTTAACGAGGCAGCAACCACAAGCATACTACAAAAATAGAAGTAATAAGACCTTTGATGACAAGACAAACAAACAAGTCTACACTCGAAGACGATAAGGTAATCTTTGCTTTGGTAGCAAATTCCCACCGGGTAGTTAAGTTTGCTACCGAACAAAGGTTATGCGATCGTTCACGAGCACAAAACACTAGAGGATTGTTAGGTATTCTTTCGCTCGACAGCATGAATTCCTAAGGGGAAAGCAAGATATGTTACCGAGCGAAGGGTTGACGTAGCAATTCATCGGTAGAAACTTCGAAGATACGCATTACAACACTGGGGGGATAATGATTTGATTACAAGGCAACACTGAATGCCACGTCAACCAGGAATGAAAATCCGACAAGGCAATACTGAATGCCACGTCAACCAGGAACGCAAAATCTGGCAAGGCAACATTGAATGCCACACATCATCGGGACCGGGGACTGCACAACCAGCCCCGGAGAAACAAATTATACAAGATAGCCACAAGTCATGGCAACGTTTTTTCTACAAGCAAAATGCCTATGTAAACTATGAAAACTGAAGGAATGAAATGAAATCCTTTTGCTTTTATCTTTTTTTGTGTCTGCACGATGAGCTAATTTTATCATTTTAAAGTGAAACAAGTACTTCAAATGTTAGTGTCGTAATGAACAAGAGACGTCCTCTTCAAGAACACCGTAAACATAAGAGGGCCATCTATTATAAAAACTCTCATGTTAAAGGGTTAGTTCCAGAAGAATATATCCTCGAAACCAAAAATGCTTTCGGGGAAAAATACACTTGAAGCCACATACGAAAAAGACGCAGAAGCCAAACTTGCGCAAACACTTATAAAAACCCTCATGTTAAAGGGTTAGTTCCAGAAGAATATATCCTCGAAACCAAAAATGCTATCTGGAAAAAATACACCCAAAGCCACATACGAAAAAGATGCAGAAACCAAAACTTGCGCAAATACTTATTGAAACCCTCATGTAAATGGGATAATTCTCGGAGACAGAAGTGTATCGAAGAAAATGCATCCGAGACCACATACAGGAAAATATGCATAGACATTCAAGAAAAAGTAAGACTTGGTCAAACATTTGAGCAAAAATATGTCTTCATCAACAAAACTGTGCCAAAACAAATACAAAACAGGGAAAGAAAAAGCTAAGCTACAGCATCACTGGAATCAGGAGGATGAGAAGTACCCATATCCCAAGGAACAGTAGCCGGTTCAATCGATGGCTCAACATCTTCCCCAACTTGATCATCGACATCATCGCCTTCCGATTCCTCTTCAGTATCCGAAATCTCAGAACCAAAATCAGAAGAACCTGGAGCATCAGACCGCATTGGGAGTCCTTTCTTTGCAGCCAACTCAAGCTCGCGTGCCTTAGCAATTTCGGCATGAATATAAAAAACACCAGCTTTGGCTCCTTTCAAAGTCTTTCTCTTCATGCTGTATACATGGCGTAAGTTTTTTCAACAAAGAGGGAAGCCTCTCGGCGCCTGAGTTCTTCTTTGAGTTAAGTGATCTCGGAAGAAAGATTGTCCCGGACAGACCTAGCAAATCAGAGACTGACATCGAGATCATGGACAGTTGAACTATATAACCTGTTGTGCTCGATAGTTTTCTTATACTTCTCCTCCAACCGAGCATGTTTCGCCCCCCCGGCAGTAAGCTATTCGGCCTTATAATTCAAGGTTGGTTCTAGATTAGTTATCCTTTCAGCAGCAGCCTCACGATCATTGGCATCAAGAATGGCATTATGGACCTCAGTCCATTTAGCCTTGACTTCATCAAAACCGGCTCTCAGTGGCCCAACTTCTTGGCTAAGGGTTACCAATTCCTTCTCACTTTGCTGCAAACGGACTTCTAAAACATTGACCTCAGTTGCCCTGGATTCCAATTCCGAAAGGCGAAGAACAGTTCGGTCTCGTGCCACTAAAAGCTGATCCCTTTCATAAGAGAGTTCCTCCTTCTCTCGGATTAACCTTTGTAGACCCTCGGAAGCAAGACAATTGGCCTACGAGATAAGAAGAGGTAAAGCTTAAAATACACTCATTCAGAAGCTGGAAAAAATAGCAGAGAAAGAAAGAAACATACCGTTGCAGCATTATGCATGGCATTGTTCAACAAACACTCTCCCGAGAGTGTCTGGATTTTTTCCCTATCCTTCTCTGAAGCCAATGGATTCAGATAATTTGCAAGCTCCACCGATCGGGAAAGGAGGTTGCACCCTGTAGAGACCGAAAGGGTAATGTTCCTCCTTCTCTGAGGATCTTCAGAAGGGGCAACATAATTTTGCTCCAAATTCCCATGAATAGTGGACTGTGGGAAAGGAATGCCTTCAGCACGGTCAAGTGCGGTCGATGGAGGTGATATTGTTGGTGGAAGCGTGGATGAAGATGGAATTGATGTAGCAGCTGTCGGTGGCGAAGAAAGGGGTGATAAAGCTGGTAAGGAGGAAGAACGGGAAACATCTGTATCAAAGGCAGCACTAAGGACGGCAAGGGCCCAGCTTTCTGCCTCGTAGTACCGGGTACAACAATGGGGGGCCGAGAACGAGAGTTGACATTTTTCACCAAATCAAATTCTCCCCAAAGTGCCGAGACATCGTCCTCGGCGGATATGACTGCATCAACAGGTTGAGCATCCCATTGTGAGGATAAGGATCGATGTCTTCTATGTAAAGAAGCTCCCTCATCACTAACTTCTTCATCATCGATCACCACGGTGTCTATGACCGGCCCGGAGGCAGGATCGGCCATCGTCGCCACTAGGGATGATTCAGAGGCATCAACTTTTGGCCTCTTATTCTTCTCTCTGTCCGTAGAGAAACGCCTTCTCTTTGGTTGCTTGTTCTCTAACCTGGGACTCCGTGAAGAAATATTTATGCCTGGAGCAGACCCGGAGGCACCCGCTCGAGCAAGCGTCTCCTGGAGCAGCCTCGCCTCATCAGCAGGGTCGGCCAGAACATCCTCTTCAGGGATCTCGACTGAGCCCAGTGGTAGACCTAATTTGACAAACAAATCAGGAGATTCAGCCAAATTCCACATATACAAAAACTAAAGCAAAGCAAATTATAGTGACCATGATTTTTGGTCTTCTACCCGTATTTGAGGGACAGTTCTTTCCACAAGCGGATTTCGAACGTGGTGATGTCCAAGATCTTTTGAACCCACCGGTCCAAGCCTTCTACCACCTGTGGGACCCATCGAGTATCTATAACATACATGAGTTAAATGATTAATACAGGCGTGGAAAATAATTTAGGAGGAGCGTATTGAATGAAACTTGCGGGAGCGGTTCCAACCAACCGGAAAGGATGAAGCCGTTGTCGGAATAATGTTAGCGGAGGCAACTACAACGAACCGTTCCATCCACCCTCGGTCGTTGTCATCATCCATGTTGGATATCAAAGCATGGTGACCACGCTTGTAGAGATTTATCATCCCCCCGCGGAAGACTTTGGGGGAGTACAAATTCATCATATGAGCCAATGATAAATCTTCTTTGGTTTCTAGACACAGGCGACCGTCCTCCACACATAAGGACTTACTTGCGCCAAACACACCTGAATGGAGATAAAATTCCGCTAATCATAATATCAAGTTCTCCGTTCAATGAAAATGCACCTAAAGTAAAAGGGTACATATAAATATACGTGAAACCCTCTCTGGGAAGAGTCACTCGCTCCGATAGATCAGGAACAATAATGCCCAAATCTTGGCAGCGGCAGTTTTCCTTCACAATAGGGATACTAGAAGGATGAATGGAAGATGGGTACCTACTAACCGCCTATGTACGGGGGTTATCAGTGAGAAATTTCTCCTCAAAATCCTTCAAAGTACTAAGCCTTCTAGGGATTTATGGAACTTACTGTTGGAGGAACGGAATCCTCGTTCTTAATCTTGCTCTTCGAAGAACCATCGTGTTTAGATGAAGAAGCCATTGGAGAAGAGAAAGAAAAAGTTCGGTGTTGGAGAAAATTATAGAAGAGATGTAGAACAGGAATGCAGTTTGAAAGCTCAATCGACTGGTGAGACCCAAAGGAAAAGGGAGTTGATACGTATAGGTGCAATTTTGGGCGGCTAAAATACTTGGTTCCAATCACCTCGATAACCAGCAAAAGGCATGCTAAATCATAAGAGGACGCGTGTTCTAGGCATTAAATGCGGAAGGACAGACGTCTAATCAACCTCCAGTAACCTTCAAAAGGAATTATAGTAATTTCCGCCAAAAGAAGATTCTCACTAACTTCCTGGTAACATAAAATTATGTCACCGAAAAGTAGGGAGGGACTATCTGTATTGGATAAAATATGTTACGATACGTGGCCACCAAAGAAGGGGACACGTGTAATCGAAACTGGGAGGATAGAAAATTGGGCACATCTACCTCGTGTGTCCCCGAAAAAGGCAAGTCTATAAAGGCATTAAGCATGATGCGCCCGGTAGCATTTAATGAAGAATATTCTACAACATTAAAGGGTAACGACTCATTACAGGAATTTGGGCATTTATGTTTACCGTTAGGTTTTCATTACTGCACTTCAATAATTGTCATTTGTGGTGGGCCCAACCATTACACCCAGTGAGCTATAAATAATAGGCTCAACGATCATTGTAAGACACGATTTTCTAGACATCAAAGGATTCTTCTAAGATAACATCTTGATACTATTTTTCTGTCTCTAGCTTGTTGTTCTTATCATCATCGTGCCCAGAAACTCTGTCCTCGGGCACTCCATATCTATCGTTTTATCTACATTTGAGCTAAGTATCTTGCATCCAAATTGACCGATTCATTATCTTATGGGATCAAATTGATTCATTTGTCTAAAAATCACGAACAAATTCAACTGTACCATTTTTCGGATAAACAATTATTTAGTTTGATATAAACGTTGAGGTATATTTTACTGTCCAGACAGGTTGCGCGTGTTATATTTTCGTGGGATAATAGTGACACCCATATGACAAACCTTAAAACTACTCAAGGTTTTCAGAATGGGCGGTGGTTGAGCATTCTTCCATCAATAAATTCATTTACGTCATAATTAGTGGTGGTAAAATAAATAAATAATAATTATTATATATCTATATTATTCACTATCAAATGGGTTGAATAATAAATTAAATGCGTTAAATATGGATAAGATTTATATTATCTACTTAAAAAATAGATAAACAATGGATTTTACTTTTATACTCGTAAAGACTCAAAATTGGGGTTCCTAAGTTTGGAGACTAGAAATTCTCCCAAAAGTAATGAAATTCAATAAATTATGAATAACATATGCCGGTTAACACATTTTCTATTCGTATTAAATATAGGTTGAGTTTAAACTAACTGGACACACCCGTTTACCACCCCTAACCCTCACAAACAACACCATCATATGTTTGTCAGGATTATTTGCGTTATACGACCTTTTTGGAGGCTATTCTTTTGGCCAGTCATCTCTTTTTGGGATAACTATTTAATAAATGAGTCTTGTAATTTAGAGACTTTTTAGATTACGGTCTAAAGAAGATCTTATGAGAAAAGTTCAAATCACAGTCAAAAATTTTGTAAGTTATTATAAATATTAAACCATAATCTAATATTTTATCCGTAAGGTTAAGAACTGAAAATTATATGAGCAAAAGTTAGACCCCACTCTAACGTTATTTTGAAGGGGTAATCTTTGAGGGCTATATTTACGCAATTTTTAAAAATCGAGAAAAAATTAGCCATAAAAGGGCCATTTGCATAAATCAGTCAAGAATAGTTGAATGACTTTTTTTCCGGAGTAATTAGCTCATTAAGTTAATGGGGACAAAATTTGAATAGTAACCTAAAAAAGCCATTTGTGCAAATGTCCCGTTTGTCAAAGACTCAAAGTCCCACAATTGCCCAAGAATACCGTGGAAATGAAATCAGGTAGTTATTTTAAAGTATAATATTTAAAATATATTCACAGTTTTACAATATATTTAAAGATTAGATAATTTGCTCAAACTTCAGGATACAACGTCATGAAGTTTAAATCTCAAAGTTCAAAATTTCAGAACATCGTGTCCTAAAGTTTGAAAATTGTATCCAGAAATTTGAAAGTATCCTGAATTTCAAATTAACAGCTCAAAAATTCATTGAAAAAAAATTTAAAATACTTAATCCTGAAGTGTGAATAAATTAACTAACATTTATATATATTGTAAATTATGAATATATTTTAAATATGGTCAAAAACCAAGAACCTCACCCTCCGCCAATTGCTTTTGTTGGCCCCCAGTTTTCTTGTATTAAAGTCTCACACAGATTAAGTCAAGTTGGTCACTTTTCCAATTGTGAGAAACAAATAATCAGTTGGCCGCATCTTTTCTTTTTATTATTCAACCACTTTTTCTTGCTTATAAATTGTTATCTGTCTATACATATCTTCAATCCATTGCCTCAAATTTTCAAAAAGAATATATTCTGAACACAAAAATTCAGCCAGAAAATCCAATATTTAAGCTGAATTTCAATGGCTTCTCTAGTTCTTCTCTTATCTGAGCTTCGTACACATGAAAATACAGATTATCTTACCTCATTCTCAGCTTCTTCTTCTTCAACTTCATCTTCAATTCTTGCGCTGTTATGGCTTCAAAAGGAGTTCAATCAATTTCCAGCAAAAGGGATTTAAGAAGTTTTGGCAATTACTTTGACAAGGAGGAGGAATTTGAAGAACTTCCAAGGATTTGTGTTGATATGGTTTGGCCTTAGAACAATTTTTTGTGGTAATTTGTGTCATTAAACTATGTAGTACGACAACTTTCTTGTCCGGAAACCAAACCCGAATTTTTGTGCTCATTCTTTCTTTTCCATCTTTGTGATTTTTCTTTGTTTGTATTTTCATCTTTTTATTGAAAAAATAAACTATACAAATTTACAATTAATCCACAACATACGCTTAAAATTGAAAAAACAAATCAGAAATATTCTAATTTACAACTGATAATTGAAAAATAACTAAAGTTTTAAACGTAATCGAAATTTAGACACTTTTTTACGTAAAGATAAAATCTAAACAAAAATACCTTTAAAACTGTGGAATATTCCAGCATAATATGTAGGAGTTCCAGTTTTTTTTATATATGAGATTCCAACATAATGTGTTGGATTTCCAACATAATATGCTGGAAGTTTATATGCAGGAGCTCCAAAGTCCAGCAATATTATGCTGTAACTTTTCGTGTTTCAACTAAAATAGTGTCTACTCCATCCGTTTCAATTTAGGACCCGTTTGGCCATAGATTTTGTCAAAATAAACTTGGGTTTTATTTGGCAAACACATGTTTGACCATAGATTTTGCCTATATTTTGGCAAAATCCCAAATTCCAAATCCTAAAATCAGCTCAATAGCTGGTTTTGGACCAAATCCCTAATAATACACATGTTTTTCCAAAATAAATTTGGGAAATATATTTTAAAAATGTAAGTCCAAACACATTTTCATCTTCAAGCCAAACTTCACCCAAAACAAATTTTTCAAAACAAATTTGGGAATCTATGGCCAAACGTTAGCTTAGTTGATGTATTTTGACTTGTCACAAAGTTTAAGGTAAAAAGAAGACTTTTGAAATATGTAATCCTAAAAGCTTAAGGGCAAAAGCTTTGTGGAGCCATGAACTATAAAAGTTTCTTATTAAGGATAAAGTGGTAAAATAAAAAGTTTAAAGTCAAAATGTTTCCAAATATATAAATGTATCAATCTTTTTGGATCGTATTAATAAGGAAAATGTGTCATCTAAATTGAAACAGATAGAGTATTTTTTAATAATTTTGCAAACGCTAACTTTTTTTTCAATTATCAATCCTAAAACTAGTTAGGTTATGCTATTTTCGCTGTAAAATTTCTAGCTAGCTATAAGCCAATAACCTCACATATGAGGCCACCCATTTCGTTTATCCTTTTTAGCCCTTTCTTCTTCAATAGTCTCTTTACCCCTTAAAAACATGACCAAGGAAATAAAAGCAAGTGCGCGTACACACATATAAAGCTGTCTTTGGAGGTAACTTGTTACGCTATATAATGGATAAACAACTAATTAGTGTTAGGGAATACCACCAAGACATTCTTGTGGTATGATAAATATTTATTGCACACAAATACATATTTACATCAAATTAAATAATTAAATTAAAATGATAATACATATCATTTAGTCATGAATATCCAATAAATGCGTGTATGAAAAAAAAAAAGTCATGCAATTATTTACTTACTGTAAATATGTAAGTGTTTGTTGTCGATAAATATTTATCGATGAAAGTACTCACGAAATAGGTGTGGATTCAATTCTTACTATTTATTTTTCTATCCCCTTCCTTTTCTATGTCGCCCTTAGTCATTATTTTTTCTTCTTACATATAAGAAGGAGAAACACTAGGTATGTTTTTTTGTTGTATATAAGCAACAAGTGACTTAAAATGTACAACAACAACTTATTCCTCGGCTTAAAGTTGGGTATGGAAGGACAATGTACACAAATCTTATCCCTATTTTTATAGGAATAGAGAAATTATTTCCAATAAATTTTCGGCTCAAGAAAAACGTAAACACAATAATATAGTAATGTGAAAACTTATGAAAGGGACAATAAAAACAAAACAAAAATTGCTTAAAATATGATAGTGAGAAATAATCGTACATAATAGAGTTTGGCATTGCATCATTATAGTTACACTTGAATCAAATATTCTTTTAAAAAAATCTAAAATTACTTAAATCCAGTAACTTAAATAGTGAAGCATTCAAATCTCACCCTAATAATACTTTGTCTCGAGAAGGGCCTAAACTATCCCTATTGTTTGCTAAATGATTTACAAGTATCCCTATCCACCAAAATCCCTACTCTTCCCTTCCAGCTCCCTTTACATCACGAGCTTAGATACTAATCTTCAAATTTTCAGTGAATAACACCAAAATCGCCGTCTCTCCAATTTACGATGACGAGTATGTCGTTGCTTCTGTGATTGAAGATTTCTTCAGCTAAAATTTCATCCACCAAAATACAAATCGAAACTCAAATTTCAAGTCGAGTTCTTAGTGTATCACCATCAATCATTTTTGAGACATTGAGTGCCGCTTGTGTTATACTGGAGTGATTTAAATGAGTTGAATGAGAAAGAATTTGTCACTCCGTACTTCTATTTGATTCCAAGACTTTCTTAAATTAGTCTTCAAACACCTTGTATACGGTCGAAATAGATTTCAGTCTTGGCATTCCGGTACGGTTCGAAGGGTGGTATATCGAAGTAAGGTCCCGAAGGGAGTACGAACTAACCTAGAACCCGAGGATGCCGGTCCGTGTTGAGATCGATATCATAATCAAACTCGAACAAAGATCGAACCATGACGCGGGTAGATCTATCGTACTGATAATCCAAAAACCAACCTACATCGACCTGGAATCAATTCGAGGGCTCGAACCATTATCGGGCTCGAACCAAGATCACAAGTTTGAGCCGAAATCAAGCTCGAACCAAAATCGATGATTCTAAGCAAGATCGATCTTGCAGACAAAAGCCGTTGTAATCCCACTAGAGGGAATCTTGGCAGAAATTATGAAAAAGATGATTTATCATGGGTCTCCCACTGAATGTTTATTTTTATTATGCTTGGAGCCAAACCCCTTCACTATAAAAGGGCTTGGTTATCATTTCTGTGGGAGACATCTTTTTCTGAGATTTACATTATAATGAAAGTATTATTTCCTCTACAAGAAAGAGTGGTTATTTCAGATTGATTCTATTTGTTAAATTCTAAAGTTCATTATTCTTGATTGCTTTGTCTAGATTACATTCTCCCCAGTCTATATTCACATTTTATTTATCCTTATATTTTGTATTAAGTTGCACCACATATCTTCGGAACTGCGAATAAATTCAACTCTATCCATTTTTCGGGTAAATAATATTATTTCCTCTACAAGAAAGAGTGGTTATTTCAGATTGATTCTATTTGTTACATCCTAAGGTTCACTATTCTTGATTGCTTTGTCTAGATTACATTCTCCCCAGTCTATATTCATATTTTATTTATCTTTGCATTTTGTATTAAGTTGCACCACATATCTTCGGAACTGTGTATAAATTCAACTCTATCCATTTTTCGGGTAAACAGTTTGGCTCCCACCGTGGGGCCGAGGATAACAGTGGTCACTCATTTCCGAAAACATCTTCAATTCAGGGTCGACTACGAATAGCAACTGACCGAATGGCTTTACCGACCGATTACGAAGCCGGCCTTCAAGATGAAACCAACAACTTGGCACCACCCGAGGCTCGAATCCAAGCACCCGAGATTCGAGCCGAAATACCACTGGATGTCAATTCACAAATTGCTTTGGAAGCAAGCCAGCGTTCCGAACCAGAAAGAAGCATTCAGGGCGGTGCTCGATCCATAGCCCAAGACTCCCAAAGCCCAGGAGAAATCGGGGCAAGTTTACGCATGATCTTCGAAATGTTACAAGCCCAACAAGTAGCGATAGCTCAGCTACAGAGCCAAACTCGTGCACATAGCAGGCCAGTTTCCAATTCACTTCGAGAAATCACCCCCAGAACAGAGCTTGCCATAGTGAAATCTAACGAGCAGGAATCGGGGACTACTCCCGAAATTACTAAATTGCTCGAAGAACTCACAAAATGAGTCAAAGCAAATGACAAGAGGGTGGAAACGTACAATGCCAGGGTCAACCAAATCCCAGGGGCTCCACCAATGATAAAAGGGCTTGATTCGAAAAAATTCATACAAAAGCCTTTTCCGTCGAGTGCGGCACCGAAGCCAATCCCCAAAAAATTTTGTATGCCCGAAATTCTCAAATATAATGGTATGACCGATCCTAACGAACATGTCACCTCTTACACATATGCCATAAAAGGCAACGATTTGGAAGACGATGAGACCGAATCCGTGCTGTTAAAAAAGTTCGGAGAGACCCTCTCGAAACGAGCTATGATTTGGTACCACAATTTACCACCGAATTCCATCGATACTTTTGCCATGTTAGCAGATTCGTTCGTAAAAGCGCATGCTGGTGCCATAAAGGTTGCAACGAGAAAATCAGACCTCTTCAAAGTAAAGCAAAGGCAAGGAGAAATGCTGAGGGAATTCGTATCCCGGTTTCAAATGGAACGCATAGAATTACCCTCGGTCACAGACAACTGGGCCATACAAGCTTTCACCCAAGGGTTGAACGAGCTAAGTTCAACAACATCACATCGGCTGAAACAAAATTTGATCGAGTATTCAGCGGTAACTTGGGCAGATGTGCACAACCGATATCAATCAAAAATTAGGGTCGAGGATGATCAGTCGGGGGTCCCGTATGGATTTGTTCATCAGAACAAGACAATTATTAATCAAAAGCAGATCGACAGAGAACAAAGGTCGAACATAGACCGATATCGACCGTACGTCGCCGATCGAGTGAACAACGGTTCAACATGCAACGCAGTTCGGAACAATCAAAGAATTGATCGGGGACAAAATTCTCGAGGGCTTATGAGTAAGGGTGGCTTTGATAAATGTCGAGCCTATAGAAGAACCTCGATTATCAGAATATAACTTCAGCGTTGGTGCATCCGCTCTCGTGCCGGCCATCGAACGTATCGAAGACACTAAATGGCCTTGACCAATGCAGACCGATCCTGCCCGAAGAAATCCCAATCAAACGTGCGAATATCATGGTACCCATGGCCACAGAACGGAAAATTGCAAGCAACTGAGAGAGGAAATAGCTCGCCTATTTAACAAAGGGCATTTTCAGGAGTTTCTGAGCGATAGGGCAAAGAGCCATTTTAGAAGTAGGGATTTCGGCAAGCAAAATGAGCAAGAAGAACCACAGCACATTATTCACATGATCATCGGCGGCATCGATACCCCCCGGGAACCAATGCTTAAACGCACTAAAACATCGATGTTGAGGGAAAAGCGATCTCAGACTCAAGATTACGCACTCATGGGGACTCTGTCCTTTGGTGATGAAGATGCAGATGGGGTCATCCAACCCCACAACGACGCGCTTGTAATATCCGTACTCGTAAATAAAACTAAAATTAAGCGTGTGTTGATCGATCCAGGTAGCTCGGCCAACATTATTCGATTGAAGATAGTGGAGCAGCTCTGCCTGCAGGATCAAATCATACCTGCAACTCTGGTCCTAAACGGGTTAAATATGGCATGTGAAACCACCAAAGGAGAGATAGTCTTACCAATAAACGTGGCCGGAACCGTCCAGGAAATAAAGTTTCATGTGATCGAAGGCGATATGAGGTATAACGCCCATTTCGGAAGGCTATGGATCCACAACATGAGAGATGTGCCTTCGACCCTACACCAGGTCCTCAAATTTTCGACTCGGGAGATGTCAAAACGATGTACGGAGAATAACAAGCCGCGAAAGAAATGTTCATCGTCGATGAAGCCAAACCAGTATCCTCACTTTCACCAATAAAAGGATCGGGCCCGGAAGGAGAACGGGACACCAAATAGCAATCACAGACATCGGTTTCAACCCAGCCAGACAACCAGGAAATCAAAGAGGATGGATACCAAAGGGTCCCTCGATATTTTGTAATTCCCGATGACTCCGACGCTACAAAATCGATGATCGAGGAGCTAGAGCAAGTCGTATTGATCGAGCGTCGGCCCGAGCGAAAGGTATACTTGGGAACGGGGTTGAGCCCTGAACTCAGGAAGAAACTCGTTTAATTTCTTATCAATAACACCGATTGTTTTGCCTGGTCCCATTTAGATATAACAGGGATCTCGCCGGACATAACGACGCATCAGCTAAGTTTGGACCCTAGGTTCAGACCGGTGAAGCAAAAAAGAAGACCCCAGTCCGACAGAAAGAATGCCTTCATAAAGGACGAGGTAACCAAACTTCTCAAAGTAGGGTCCATTCGGGAGGTAAAATATCCTGAATTGTTGTCCAACGTAGTTGTAGTCCCTAAACAAGGGGACAAACTTAGAATGTGCATTGACTATAAAGATTTGAACAAAGCATGCCCCAAAGATTCTTTTCCGTTGCCCAACATCGATCGCATGATCGATGCCACGACCGGCCACGAGATCCTCACTTTTCTCGATGCCTATTCCGGGTATAATCAAATACAGATGAACCCGGAGAACCAGGAAAAAACCTCATTTGTCACCAAATATGGAACATATTGTTATAATGTGATGCCCTTCGGGCTAAAACATACAAGGGCCACTTACCAACGCCTAGTGAATAAAGTGTTCGAAGAACAAATAGGAAAATTAATGAAAGTTTATATTGATGACATGTTGGTCAAGTCCCTGCACGCAGAGGACCATTTAATTCATTTGCAGGAAACGTTCGAGATTCTGAGGAAATACAAAATGAAGTTCAACCCCGAAAAATGTGCCTTCGGGGTCGATTCGGGCAAGTTCCTCGGCTTCATGGTGTCACATAGGTTAATAGAGATTAATCCCTATAAAATCAAGGTTGTTGAAGACATCACCATCGTAGACAGCGTGAAGGTCGTACAAAGACTAATGGGTCGGATCACCGCCTTAAGCCGGTTCATCTCAAGATCGTCTGATCGAAGTCATAAATTCTTTTCTCTACTCAAAAAGAAGAACGATTTTTCTTGGACCCTGGAGTGCCAACAAGCAATAGAAGGACTAAAGTGATATCTATCAAGCACACCACTGCTTCACACTCCAAAAACGGACGAGAAACTTTGTTTGTACTTGGCAGTATCGGAAGTCGCTGTAAGCGGTGTCCTAGTTCGAGAGGAGCAAGGTACGCAATTCCCCGTTTATTATACGAGTCGAACCTTAGGAGAGACGAAAACTAGATATCCTCTCCTAGAAAGGTTGTCGCTTGCACTGATAAGCGCCTCGAGGAAGTTAAGGCCATACTTCCAGTGTCATCCCATATGCGTACTGTCCACTTACCCGCTTCGTAATATTTTGCACAAACCCGAGTTATCAGGCCGACTGGCCAAATGGGTCGTCGAACTCAGTGGGTACGATATCGAATATCAACCCCGCACGGCTATCAAGTCTCAATTCTTAGCAGACTTCGTGGCCGATTTCACACCGGCCCTCGTACCGAAGTTGAAAAAGAACTGTTGAAATCAGGTACATCGTCGGGGGTATGGATCCTTTTTACGGACGGGGCTTCGAACGTAAAGGGGTCCGGGCTGGGCATAGTTTTGAAACCACCCATGAGTGGCATTATTAGGCAATCTATTAAAACTATCAGATTGACTAACAACGAGGCCGAGTATGAAGCCATGATTGCAGGTCTCGAGCTAGCTAGAAATTTGGGAGCAGAAATCATTGGCCAACTACGATTCCTTGCTGGTGGTGAGTCAAGTAAACAAAACTTTCGAAGTTCGAGAAGGTAGAATGTAGAGGTATTTAGATAAATTGCTTATCACTTTGCGCCATTTCAAGCAATGGACTTTACGGCATGTGGCACGGGAACAGAATAATGAGGCCGACGCACTGACGAATTTGGGGTCGTCAGTCGAGGTAGATGACACGGGCTCGGAGAATGTTGTTCAACTTTCAAGATCGGTAATCGAAGAAGGACACGCTAAAATAAATTCTACAAGCTTAACCTGGGATTGGAGAAACAAGTATATCGAATATTTGAAAAACGGAAAACTCCCATTGGACCCTAAAGATTCCAGAACCCTACGGACCAAAGTTGCTCGATTCACTCTGGCTTCAGACGGAACACTATATCGAAGAACGTTCGATGGACCGTTGGCGGTATGCTTGGGTCCGGGGGATGTCAATTACGTCCTACGGTAAGTGCATGAGGGTACTTGCGGGAATCACTCTGGAGCCGACATATTAGTCCAAAAAATAATCAGAGCAGGATATTATTGGATCGATATGGGCAAAGATACGAAGGAATTTGTTCGTAAATGCGATAAATGTCAAAGGTTCGCACCAATGATCCACCAGCCCGGAGAACAACTCCATTCGGTCTTATCCCCATGGCCTTTCATGAAATAGAGAATGGATATCGTCGGCTCTCTGCCATCGACCCCAGGTAAAGCCAAATTCATTTTGTTTATGACTGACTATTTTTCTAAATGGGTTGAAGCGCAGGCGTTCGAGAAAATAAGGGAGAAAGAAGTTATAGACTTTATTTGGGATCATATCATATGCCGGGTATGTCGTTGCTTCTGCGATTTACGATGACGAGTATGTCGTTGCTTCTGCGGTTGAAGATTTCTTCAGCTAAAATTTCATCCACCAAAATACAAATCGAAACTCAAATTTCAAGTCGAGTTCTTAGTGTATCACCATCAATCATTTTTGAGACATTGAGTGCCGCTTGTGTTATACTGGAGTGATTTAAATGAGTTGAATGAGAAAGAATTTGTCACTCCGTACTTCTATTTGATTCCAAGACTTTCTTAAATTAGTCTTCAAACACCTTGTATACGGTCGAAATAGATTTCAGCCTTGGCATGTCCGGTACGGTTCGAAGGGTGGTATATCAAAGTAAGGTCCCGAAGGAAGCACGAACTAACCTAGAACCCGGGGAGGCCGGCCCGTGTTGAATCGATATCATAATCAAACTCGAACAAAGATCGAACCATGATGCGAGTAGATCTATCGTACTAATAATCCAAAAACAAACCTACATCGACTTGGAATCAATTCGAGGGCTCGAACCATTATCGGGTTCGAACCATGATCACAAGTTCGAGCCGAAATCAAGCTCGAACCAAAATCGAGGATTCTAAGCAAGATCGATCTCGCAGACAAAAGCCGTTGTAATCCCACTAGAGGGAATCTTGGCAGAAATTATGAAAAAGATAATTTATCATGGGTCTCCCACTGAATGTTTATTTTTATTATGCTTGGAGCCAAAACCCTTCACTATAAAAGGGCTTGGTTATCATTTCTGTGGGGGACATCTTTTTCTGAGATTTACATTATAATGAAAGTATTATTTCCTCTACAAGAAAGAGTGGTTATTTCAGATTGATTCTATTTGTTAAATTCTAAGGTTCATTATTCTTGATTGCTTTGTCTAGATTACATTCTCCCCAGTCTATATTCACATTTTATTTATCCTTGCATTTTGTATTAAGTTGCACCACATATCTTCGGAACTGCGTATAAATTCAACTCTATCTATTTTTCGGATAAACAATATTATTTCCTCTACAAGAAAGAGTGGTTATTTCAGATTGATTCTATTTGTTAAATCCTAAGGTTCACTATTCTTGATTGCTTTGTCTAGATTACATTCTCCCCAGTCTATATTCACATTTTATTTATCCTTGCATTTTGTATTAAGTTGCACCACATATCTTCGGAACTGCGTATAAATTCAACTCTATCTATTTTTCGGATAAACAATATTATTTCCTCTACAAGAAAGAGTGGTTATTTCAGATTGATTCTATTTGTTAAATCCTAAGGTTCACTATTCTTGATTGCTTTGTCTAGATTACATTCTCCCCAGTCTATATTCACATTTTATTTATCCTTGCATTTTATATTAAGTTGCACCACATATCTTTAAAACTGCGTATAAATTCAACTCTATCCATTTTTCGGGTAAACACACCTAAATCTAAACAGGTCATTTTTCTACTAACTGAGGAACTTTAATGAAATTCTTTTATTGTTAAATTTTGTTCATTCGATCTTTATGGTTAAGTTCTTAAGTGTTTGGTGAACCTAAAAGCAGAAGCGCTGTATTAATCTTACATTATCTTTAGAAATGCTTGCTAATATACCATTTTCATATAAGCTCAACAAAATTTGTTAGTAAAGAACTTTATATTGGAATAATTATTTTTTTAATAACTATTAAAACATTTTATTTTGTTTACTATCATAAAGCCATTTATTATGCCAATTTTAAGAGGCAATCTAGCAATTCAAAAATGAAATCAATGTAGTTATAATCTAAATTCTTTTCTAAATATGATCATTTCAACCAGATGTAACGACCTGGCCAGTCGTTTCAAGCGTTGTAGCCCTGTTCCCATATTTACTGCTTATTCTGTGCTCAATTGTTATTATGTGACTTGTCGGGGTGGTTGGTTTGGTTCCGGGGATATTTCTGAATGAATTGAGACACTTAGTCCCCAAGGCTGAAAGATAGAGTTGACCAGATATTGATTTGTGTGTAAATGACTCCAGAATAAAATTTTGATGATTCTGATGGCTTTGTAGGGTGATTTTGGACTTAGGGGTGTGTTCGAATATTGATTTGGAGGTCCGTAGATGATTTTGGTTTGAATTGACGAAAGTTGGAAAAATAAAAGTTTGGAGAGTTGAGAAGTTTGACCGAGAGTTGACTTTGTGGTTACCGGGCTCAGATTTTGGTTATGGAAGTTGGAATAGGTATGTTTTGTCATTTATAACTTGTGTGCAAAATTTGAGATTAATCGGAGTTGATTTGATAGGTTTCGGCATCGAATGTAGAAGTTAGAAATTCATTAGGCTTGAATCAATGTGCGATTCGTATTTTTGATGTTGTTTGATGTGATTTGATGCTTCGAGCGAGTTCGTATCGTGTTTTAGAACTTGCTGGTATGTTTGGTTGAGGTCTCAGGGGTCTCGGGTGTGATGATCATGTTCAGTGTATTTTGGAACTTAGAAGAACTGCTAATTTCTGTTGTTGGTTTCCTTATACGCGATCGCGAGTGGGATATCGCGATCGCAAAGAGTTGTTTGGGCTGGTGGAAGATTTGTCCTATGCAATTGCGAGAAAAGGTCTGCGATCGCGGAGCTTTGGCAGTTGATGAATCGCGAACGCGTGAAGGGAGTCACATTCGCGAAGAAGAATGGAAGAGACTGGGGTTCACACGAAGTTGTTCTTCACGATCACGTGAAGAGGTTCGTGATCGCGTAGGTCTGGGAGTTTGTAAGTCGTGTTCATGTAGGGTTATTCGCGTTTGCAGAGAGTAAATTTTGGCAGCTTATGGTGTGTGCTTTGCGTTCGCAAAGTATTTCCCACGATCGCGATAAAGGGGCATCTGGGCAGAATATAAGTTTTCAAAAATGAGGGTTTGAGTTATATTTCATAATTTGATTTTGGGAACTCGGATTGAGGCGGTTCTTGGAGGGATTTTCAAAGAATTGATTGGGGTAAGTGATTCTAACTCGGATTTGGTTAATACACATGAATATATCATTGTTTTCATCATTTAATTAGTATTTTGTGTTGAAAATGAGGAAAGAATTGTAGAAACTTCATAAGCTTTAATTTGAGGATTTGAAGGTCGAATTGTGATCGGATTTGAGTAATTTTGGTATGATTGGACTCGTGGTTGAATGAGTGTTCGGATTTTGTAAATTTGGCAAATTTCGAGGCGTGGGCTCAGAGTTGACTTTTTGAGTTGACTTTTATACATTAGTTAAAGATCGTAGCTTTATTAATTGAAATCAATTCATATAACCTTTGTTGATAGTATTACATTACTTTTGGCTAGATTCGATCCTTCCAGAGGCTGATACGCGTGGGAAGGGCTTGCTAGCAGAGTGATTTGATTTGCTTGAGGTAAGTATCTTATTTAAACTCGGTTGAGGCACTAGTTGTCTGAATTGTTATGATAGCTATGTGCAATTGAGTGTGCACATGCATGGGGATGAACCCATATGCGGGCATCGGCGTCATTTATTCATGTTCGGGTTGTGCTCGGGCTCTTACAAGCCTAGCATTGAATGTTAAGCTTTAAGCTATGATATTTCTCATATTTTTAACAGTTTGTGTGATCTATTTGAGCCATGTTGAGGCTACATATAGGTTTAATCCCTGAACGAACTTGATAAATATTTTTCAGCGATGAAATTTTTTATTTGAGCTATGATAGCACACTTTGCACACGCCTACACATTAGCATGTTATCTATACCAGTCCAGGAGTACGAGAATTATTATTCATTCATCACATACATGTATACTTGTTTAATTGCTCATGTATGATATATTTGGACTGGAGGCCTGTGACCATACCAGACAGATTATGTTATTGGCACGTGAGTTGTCCGTGCGGGTTCTATTATTAATATGTGAGTTGTCCGTGCAACGTGTAGATATGGATCCATCCCTCTAAGGTCACCCTCTCATGTTTCTCTCTTGATGGTGTACACACGGTTATTGAGAAATAATTTGGAACAGATATGGAAAGTTGAGATAATCCGACCAGTGTTTATTTATGATGTACACGCGGTTATTTATGCTTCTCTTACCTTGCCATGTTTATTTACGATACTTATTGAGTACATTGAGTCAATTGTACTCATACTACACTCTACACTTCGTGTGCAGATCCAGGTACTTCCGGGCATGAAGGTTGCTAGTGTTAGAGCTTATTAAGTTCGAAGACTATCGAGGTAGATGCCTTGGCGTCCACAGACCTTGACTCTCCTCATTTTTCTTTTAGTTTCGTTTATACTGTTCTACTTTTCTAGACAGTGACAGTCGGACCATATTATTGTATAGATGCTCATGTACTCAGTGACACCTCGGATTTTGGGAAATTCTGTATTGAGTTGCGATATTTTTCTTCCAGTTATTATGAGATTTTATTTACTTAAACCTATTTCAGTATGTTTTAAATTAAAGGTGCCTGTTGTTTGTGAGTTGTCGGCTTGTCTAGTATCCCGATATGCGCCATCACGACATGTAAGATTTGGGCCGTGACACAAGTTGTATTGATAGGCTCCATCATATAATGCAATATCATAATGTTGAGCTTTAAGCTCAATTCATGACTTCAGGGAATTGACATAAAAGGGAAAAATTAAATGCATATCTAATTTAGATCATCCATTTATATGATTTGTTCTTCGTTGAGTTGTCACAAAATCTCTAATAGTTTAAATTTATCTAATACCCTTATACAGTTATACTTGACTGAAATGTTTGTTAACCCCATTCAAATAAAAATAAAAAGGAGGGTTGTTTTTTGTGAGGAGTTTATAATTTACAACAACAACAACAATCCAGTATAATCCCACTAGTGGAGTCTGGGGAGGGTAGTGTGTACGCAGACCTTACCCCTACTCTGGGGTAGAGAGGCTGTTTCCAATAAACCCTCGGCATCCTTCCCTCCAAGAACTCCCCACCTTGTTCTTGGGGTGACTCGAACTCACAACCTCTTAGTTGGATGTGAAGGGTGCTTACCATTAGAGCAACCCACCTTGTCAAGAGTTTATAATTTACACTCTACAAAATTTATGAAGTGATGACTTGCTGATGTCTTAGCATGGAATTCAGTGCAAAAAATAGATGGTGTAATTTGCCAATCACTGAAAGGGGATCAACACAATTAATGGGGTAATTGTCTTGTGCAAAAGTCTCACAATTGGATTACCACATATTTAATAGATTTACTTGATCTTTTGGTTTGAGCGGGGTCTTTCAATGAAAATTGTTGTCTTTTGTCAACAAAAACTCATATTTGGACAAGAATTCATGCATTGCATTGTTCCCCTTTGCTTGTAAGAATTGGCTTCTCATGTTGTTTGACTTTGCTCTGCGACAAAAATTATTACGCCTCAATACTAAGCAAGTTGAAATTAGTAATTATATATTAATTATCGGTGTCCATGTCGCTCCATTTAAGCTTGTCTCTTTTCAATATTTTAGTTATTAGTTTCTCTAACACTAGATATTCTCCACATTTCGATGAATATATAAGTCTCTGACAATACTAAAGACTCCTAGCAGGCATTGGACCTAGTATTAACGTAGTAGCATAACCAAAATTTAATCCCAACTAATTGGTATCGCCGATATAGATCTATTTTTTCCCATTATATTCTATGTATCTCTAGGTTTAAATGGAATTTAAGGGCTTGTAGGTCTTCCGGGACAACTTCTTTACCTTGTCCCTTTTAACACCTTCAATCACCATGATTATCTTTTTGACTTTGCTATAATTCACTTTCATTGTACTCCCTCCATTTCAAAAAACAATGAACCTATTTGATTGGGCACGAAGTTTAAGCAAAAATGAAAAACTCTTGAAACTTGTGGTCTCAACCAATATATAGATATTTTGTGACTATAAATCATCTCATTAAGGGTAAAATGAGAAGTTTAAAGTTACATTATTTCAAAATTTAGAAATGGGTCATTCTTTTTGAATTGGACTTAAAAGAAAATAGGATTATTCTTTTTGAAATAGGGGGAGTATTAATTTTCCCCCTCATGAGTTAAGAAATGAAAGAAATTTCTAGGAATAAATTGAAGTGTGTGGCCATGCAAGATCCTCTAATTACCTTTTGAAAATGTTTGTTTGTAAACACATTTAAAAAAGTTTTTAAATTGTTGTATTGAGATACTTTTAAACAAATCAATTTCCTGAAAAATAAAATTACCCAAACACCTTAGCTGTCAACACTTTTTTTCTGGAAGCTTTTACAATTGTCCAATGGCTTCAGGAAATTGAAGGCATGAAAGGTAATCCAATTAATTACGCACTGTACAAAAGGTATATAAGGAAAAATCTCAAAGAGAAAAATAAAGAGAAAAAGTGTAATGTGAATTGGCTGAAAAAGAAAGTTCTTTGTTTTTTAAGGAAAATCTTATTTGTGAAGACAAAACAAGAATACTTTATATCAGTTTGAATGCCCTGTACAAAAGATAGTGCATATGGTGTTTATTTTATTAACATGTCCTATGTTTGTTTAAATAAACTTTATAATGAATTTTTTTCCATTTTAACGATGAAAATGTAGATCTCCCCCCCTTTTATTTTTCATTGTTGTCACCGATATATATACATATGGTCAACTCTTCTCTTTTGTGCCTTTTGTCTCTAACTCTTTTCTCAAGTCAATACAATATTTTGTTTGTTTGTGCCTTCTCTTCCATTTGCTTTTTGCATGGCATTGTCCCATTATTTCTCTACAAACTAATATACCCCCTTTTATTTCACACCTCACTCTCATTTTCTCCTCTTTCTCTCTTTTTTTCTTTATTTCCTTTTCTAGTCTTTCTTTCTTTTCTTTGTTGAAGTGAGGCTTGTTTTTTGGGATCATGGACTCATGGGATGCTCAGAAGATGTGAGTTTATAAGTTTACATTTTTATGACGTTTATAATTTTTAGGCATACTTTATTTCATGTGTTCGATGCAGAAGGGAATCCTTTCTTATCAAAGAATCTGTAAAAATGGCTTTGTCTTGGAAAATAATGTTTTGGAGAATTTTATCATTTTAAAGTATGAAAATTGAAAAACAAATTGCATGACTATTGATTGAAGCAAGTGATATGAAATGAGCATAAAATAAAAGAAAATAATTTTTATTTAGTGTTAAAAGAGCGGGTTGGGCATATATATATATATATATATATATATATATATATATATATACAAGTTAAAACAGATCGAATAAATAAATGAGTTGGCTTATAACCCGTCCAATTTTTGCTTGGTTCAGAACTTGGCGGGTAAATTAGGACTAAACAACCGGCCATAACCCAATTCGTTTTTTTAATAATTTTTTAATTATCAAATCAAACTAATACTCCATCCATTTCAATTTAGATGACTCGACATGGAGTTGAAGAAAAAAAAAAGAAGACTTTTGAAACTTGTAGTCTTAAAAGCTTAAGGTGTAAAAGTTATGTATGGCCGTGACATTTTTTCAGTATAAAAGATTCTCATTAAGGGTAAAATGAAGAGTTTAAAGTTGAATTATTTCCAAATTTAGAAATGTATTATTTATTTTGGAACAAACTAAAAAGGAAAGTATCTCGTTTAATTTGAAACGGAAGGAGTAGCTTTTCTTTTATTTATTTTGACTAATCAAACAAAAAAACTTATATTTCAATGTTTTCATAAGTTTCTTATGGTCAATTCGCGCTATGCAAATTGTTTTCGGTAACATACGGTAATTCTTTTTTTTTTTTAAAGATTATAAACGTAGCTCAAATTGTCCCAATCTTTAAGATGGCTAACTTGGGTCATGTTCTTTTTAATCCGCCAATGAATATAAATCCAACCCAATCTGCTCAAATCTAGGCTGATTAGATAGATCATATTTTCATGATCTATATATGACACCATAATTTTCCCCCATAAGTGACAAAAGATATTTTCTTCCCTCTCCCCCACTTTTTTTGTTAATAAAAAATAATAACATATTTTGGTCAAACTTCTAAAATTAACTTATTTTAGGCCGTGTTTTTTTTTTTTCAAAACTACTTTTAAAAATATTTGTTTTTTCTTCTAAAGGCTATAAATATGGCAACGCGACTTCCTCAAGAAAATAGTTTAGGGAAAACAGTTTACCTCGTACCAAACAAATTTATATGACTCAGTTTTGGTGTATTTTCAGGCTTGACATCTACATCCATGATTACTTAGTTAAGAAGGGCATGAATACAACAGCTGAGGCATTGGCCAGGGAAGCTAATGTTAATCCGGGACAAGCTGGTAATTTGATTTTTGATAATGGGCCTCTCTATCTTTCTAGGGTTGAAACTGATTTTTAATTTTGCTTTATTAGCGAGCATAATTCATTAAAGCTTATGCTTAATTGAATAATAGAGTAATTCAATTGTTTATGGTAAGACGCTTTTCATGTTTCTAAAACTGTATTAATTGCTTGTTTATTTTAGAGAAATGTGCACAACAAAGTGACTGATCATTTTATTGTGGGATATGTTTCAGCTGTCAATTCTCCTGTGGGATTTCTAGCTGAGTGGTGGGATGTATTCTATGATATATTCAACTCTAATCAGGCCGAGCACGCCCAAGAACCCAATGCTGAGGTGTTAGCTAAACTTTTCTAAGTTGAAATCATTTTTTCTGTGACAATTATAATCTGAATGCATGATTTTTTTAAATTTTCAGGTTCCACGGACTATGGACAATGTGGTACCTTATACCCCTTCTGTATGCCATCATTTTCTCCTAACTTTGCAATCTTTTGGTCCTAAATTTATGGATTCTAATTTCTCCCTTGTGATGCCACCATTTTATCCCAACTATATGGCACCTAATATATCTCTTGCGATGCAGGGATTTAATCCTGACTCTAAGATAAAAATGCAAGAGCGAGGCAACCTTATGTTGCCTGACAAAGAAGTGACGTCCAAGTTACGAATTCTTGAGGTGGACGAAGCGAGTCACAGGGTGCCATCTGCAACCGCTTCTAGGTAACATGTTATGTTTATTCCTAATTCGGACCAACTTTTCTGCAATTAATTTATTTTACAGTGTTTGCCTTAATCACTTCAATGTGGACGGAAAGAGTTTGGGGCCATGTTGTATCTGTTCTGCTTGTTCGTGACATTTTTGTTTTTTAGTTACTAAGGGAATGGAATGAGAGGAATTGGGCAAAATTACGCCCCCGTTGCGTTTAGCAACGAGGTTATGGCCGTTACATTGGATGTATCCAATTCTCCGTGTTTCTTGCAAGAGGCTGCTGTTGTTACATGCCCTTCAGTCTAGTAACTTGAGATCAATTGCTTAGTAGCGAACATGATATAGCCTTTCTACGATAACTAGTTATTGCTAAGAAGTTGTGTAGCGAAAGCATCACTTTAGTTGTTGAAGTTGGTGAATCAGAAGATTTCTAATTCCTTTGATGTACATTGATCTCGTACAGCCCCCCGGTGCAGCAAATGCCAAATATGCCTCAACAGTGGGAGGTCAGAGTATGTTTACATTTCCCAAACAACAGTGAACTTTTTCAATAAAGTTGTGACGGAACTGACAAGATTTCATTTCTGATAGGATGAGACAAGTGGTATTTACTTTGGAAGAACCAAGCAGATGGATCCAAATCCCTGTGGCCCTACAAAAGCTTTGCTTCCTACAACTGAATCTTCTGATGCTGGTTTGTCTATATCTGGTTTCAAATATTTCGTATTCAGATATTAAATTATTAAGGAAGTTTTCTGTTTTAGTGGAAACTCATACCAGATCCTCTGCTGCTCTTCCTATCAGGCTCTTCCACCGGCTCCTGCTCCTAGATGCAGCAAGCTCCCTTATCAAATCTCACGATTTTCTGATCTTCCTCTTGGTATGGCATGAAGTAGGTGATCACTTGAGAAAGCTTATAATTCATTAGCTATTATAGAGTACATGTAGGTTTTATCCATGAGAAGGGACAGATGAATTATGTTACTTCTTTATCATGTTAAGCATTTGACTTTTCTTGTTATCCAAGTTTTACTCTTGAGTGCTCGGTCATGGGTGGAATAAGTTCTGATACAAATATTACATGTTGTTGCTTTCTCCCAATTACTAAATAGCTGTTGCATGTTTGTTAATCAACACGGAGATTTGGGAGAAATAGTTCTTCAAGAAGCATTTTGAAACTTATTCTACAAATAGGAAAAATGAAACTATATGCAGTCTCTTGCATTTTGTTGATCAACACAGAGATTTAAGGTGCAGTGTCTTGATGGTTAACGTTAAGCTGCTAATATATTTAGATGTAGCAAAGAGGGTTTAGGTTTTGACAGTGAAGAAATCATAACATCAATGGCTTCAGGCATGAGTAATTCAGATAAGGTCATAGGCAACTGTGTTACATCTAAAACAATGTAATATAGAATGCTGAGTTGGTGATGGTGATAACACAATGTTATATACAACACTATAGTTGGTCCTAGATTTGTTGTACCACAAGTTTCCTTGATCTCCTATGTTGACGTAGAAGTGCGAGTGTCCTCTGAGAATGGTCCGTATGAGGTGATAATGGTTCTATTAGGGAATTCTCTTACATTGACCAATAGCAAAGAAGTTGATAAAATGCATGGTCAATGACTTAGTTAAGCTTTTGAGGATTAAATTTGGTATTCATATTAGCAGCCTTATCGTTGATGCTTGAAGTAACATTATACTTATGGTAGTTAAGCTTTTGAGGATAAGACTCCAAATAGTATTAATGAACTTGATCATCAATGCCTGAAAGAACATTATAGTCATGGTACTTGTATTCAAGTCCATTTTTAGGCTTATATAAAAAGATGGCGTTCCTGTAAAGATTCTCTAAAAACAGAAATGTTTTTATTACTGTCAAAATGATAAAAACAGGAAAGCATTCTGTTCTCTTTTCCTGTAAAGATATGCTATAACAAATATCGCCTTGACAAGAAGATCTTGAATAGAGAGTTTTACCCGGGGACATGGTTCTTCTATTTAACTCAAGACTAAAGTTGTTCGTGGGCAAACCTAAGTCCAAATGATGAATGTCTATCCCTGCGGTGCTATGGAGTTAGGAATTGATGACAGGAGTAGAACATTTAAAGTCAATGGCCAAAGAGTCATGCATTATTTGAGCCATATGGATGAAGGAAGATTGGTATTGGAGATTGAGTTGGGGGACTACAATTGGTACCTGAAAGGTGCGTTACTTCGTTCCGCGAAGTTAAATATGATGCTTTTGTTTCTGTTTGCTCTGTTGAGACTGTGCCTTAAGAGTAGCGTGCATAGATTCAGGAAAGTTTCTGCATTGCGATATTCAGTGGGAATACATCCTCCCGGTGCATTATGTGGATAGTGGGGATGGTAAAAGAGGAAGGGGATCCCTGAGTTGGTAAAGGGAATACGGGTGGTAGTTCAATTGCTTTTGAATTCCATAGCACCTACTAGTCTATCCCTTTTTAAGCTCGGAAAATAATGACCAAATACTTAAGTTTTGTATTATCAAGTATTAGGAATTTACTTCACTACCTTTTCTCATTGGAAGAAGACCAATAAGTCTTCTCTCAAAGAGAAAAGGAAGAAATCCACTTAAAGAGGAACCTTGAGTGTCATTCAAGAATTATTGCAGATTCGTCGAGGCAGGACTTAGCTCCATGCCCTTTGATCTTGAAGACTTCCATATGAAAACACCAACCAGAGTGGCCCACTTTCATCACTGATCAAGTAGTGATCTCACCATCAAGCAAGCTTAAACCATGAGGCTCTAGTGCTTTTAAAATCGAAAAGCACAAAGAAGCAACAAATTCGATGAGGTTTGAAGCGAAAAGCGAGAAGTGAAGCACATGCTTCTTTGAAGTAAAGTGCACAAGTTACGGAAAACTAAAAAATACCAAACATGTATAGATTAGTACTATAATAACGTTGATATTATCCAACTCCTCATAGTTGAATCAAAAAATGGACCGCATCTCGTTATAATGATTTCGTGCATCATTATTTGAAGCACACACTTCTCTGAAGCGCATGGCTTCACCCATGAAGCGATAACTCCTCGCTTTGCATTGTTTTGTCGTTCTAAGTGGCGAAGCGATAACTTTTAATAAAATTATTGAGACTTAGCTGATCTTGCCATCATAACATAACATGTCTGAAAACCGTCTTTTTTTACCTTGATCGACTTCTATATTCTTCAAGTAGCGTCCTAAAGCTAACATATTTTGAACTACTCGTTATTGCAAGTAGTCCAAAACTAAGTTGCTCGGACTCGGGTGCGGGTGTCCGATGCAGGTGCAGATCTAAAGGTCAAATTCTTCATGATCTAAATTTTATGAATTGGGGGTACGAATCCAGGTACGGATACGTGTGCGGGGATTAGTCTAAAAATATCTAAAAATAGAGTTATAAAGATATATCTAAATTATGAGACATTATGTGGAAAACTTAAAAGGTATTCTAAGAAAAAAAAAAATATTGATCAAGAGGAGAATCCGAGGAGATAAAAGGAAAAGGACTGATATAAAAATTTCTATATATAAGGTATTTCGTTTTCTTCAATTTCACCCTAACTTTTGTTTTGATTTCAAAAATCATGTCCCGAATTTCTCCGTCGATTTTGGTCAAAGTACCCAAAATCGGTTGACATATCCGGTACCGGATCACACACCTACACCTGCACCCACACCCACGTAGTGTCGACACGGGTGCAACACTGAAAGTGATAGTTCGAGCAACTTAGGTCCTAAACCCTTCTATCTAGGTCATTCCAATTTCAGCAAGTTATGACTAGAGGGCGTCCGACCCAGTACAAATAATATCAGAGGAAGTCATAATTAAATAGATATATTCCATTTGTGACTTCCTTTGTCTTACTCTAATAACCGTTATAAGATAGAGCATTAAAGTAAAGATATATATTGTGAAGTTGAACCTTTTTCATATACTTCACGTCGTCATAAATACTAAAACAATAAAGACTCAAATTTCATTCTATTTTCTACTGAATGAGTGTTTAGTGTGCAAGGTTTATGAAGATTTGGTGTTAATAGCTAGTGTGACTTTCCATGACGGTCACAAAGTTTCCAAATCCTGCTTTCTTGATTATATTTGCAAATCGTATAAGAAATAATACATTCACACATTAATGATTTATTAGTTTGGACTAAAAGAAAAGGAAAGTATTCATGACATTAGTTGTGATTAGTGGTATTGAAACCGTAGTGGTAGAAGTTTTGGACCAAAAGAATTTTTTCATCTGTCAAATGCTCTAGCTAAGCATGTCTCTCATAAAAAGATAATTTATGACATCTAGAAGAACTAAAGCTTTTACCGCTCCTCAAGGTTAAAAAGCATGAATTTCCGAGTTACTACATTATAATATTTCCTAGAAGTAAATATATTAAATGTTTTTTATAATCGTGGTGTCCGGAGTAGCTTGCGCGCATCCCGACTAAATCCACGAGGTACCTGCTACCTCCCACCAACACTGGTATCGAGTAACTCTGTTCATCAAGACTTGGAGATGGAAAGAAATCACCTAGTATTTTTTCCTCTACTAGAATTTGAACCTGAGACCTCATGGTTCTCAACCCACTTAGTTGACCACTAGGCCCACACCCTTGGATGCTAATGATATTAAATATTTAGATCTATAATATTAAAAAGCAAGCAACATTATGCTTATGTAATTTCTGCACCTAAGGGTATGGCCAACGGTCAATATAGTGTGGTGAAAATCATTGAAGACCAGAATTCAAATTCCAACAACGAAAAAAAAAAAATGCTTGGTGATTTTTCTCGTTTACTGTAGTCTTAGTGATGCTGGTGGTAGATAGTTGGTTCCCAGTGGATTAGGCAAGGTGTCGCAACCTGACCTAGACACCAATATTATAAAAAGGATAATCTTCTCATAATAGTTATGACGTATCATGTTGTCGTGTTTATGTGATAAACTTGTTAGCCATTCCACCGTGATAAATCTATTTGGGTATGGTAAAAACTTAGTCTTTTATCATTGGTTCTAGGACCTCCCTAAGTTGCATAATTGAGTTTCTTAAACAGTGGTTAACATAGTTGGTAGAGACTATAGGCCCTTAACAGCTAGCATGATGTTGACTTCGGTTCTCTGAGGAAGTATTCCCGGGAAGCGGCTTGTCATTTGTCACTATTTAGGATCACATGATAAGCAATTAGGATTGTAGGTTCACACGGGCGCGCTATGGCTCTCATTGCATACTTGTAAATGTATCACTTAGCCTCATAAAACTTAGCTGCTGCATTATGAATGGCTCCTGTGTTATAGTTTGTGATGTTCATAAGTCGTGAAATCAAGTTGTAAAATCTTAGACCAACATATTAGGGCTAAGAGACCACCTGCGCAAAATGGCTATCCTGTTTGTTGACTTTATGGAAATTCGTACAAATTATATACCAGATCATCTATTTTCTTAGTAAGTGCTATTCATTTATTAGGAAGAGAGAAAGTCAAACAAGAATTAGCAAATAAAAAAGAGATGTGTTCTGCCCTTTGCTCTTCTAGTCAAGTGAGATAGTCCTCTCCAGGAGCTTAACCTTGCGTGGCCTGAAATGGATCGATGACAGCAAAAGTTTATTATCACCGTTATGCACAAATTCCAGTTTGACTTAAGAAGCAAGAGTAGAAACTGAAACTAATCTTCTTTCTGATAGATTTGCACAGGAAGGACAAGAATTTGTTGTAGATTTAAGTATGAGCTTAGCATGGAGAAGAGTTTACTCTTTAAGTCCATGAATCATCAGTGACTTAAAACTTTCTCGTTGACATGACTTAATCAAACTTGTGCAATTGAAACCTCTTGGAGTTGTGTGGTAATGTTTTCATGCGTATTTTGTGGTCTGCCTCACCCCTCGCCAACACAGGGTGGATTTTTGTTTAAAAAAATATTACTACTGCATCCTACCAGGGAAAAAAAATTTAATTCTTCCATATTTGTTATTAAATTTATATCACGTATAAAATCTTAAATGAAATGGAAATGATCTGTTTCCGTGCTGGCTGTGTAATTCTTCATAAAAATCCTTTAGTTATATACTGAGAATTTTAATATGCTTCTTTTCGTATTTGATAGGTGCTAGCAAATGTTATATAATGCACTGCTCTCAAATCATTATACAAGTGCCATCCTGGGAAAAAAGAACTATACAATATGAAATCCACAAAATCTATACAACTGTTCAGGTAAATTCCCTTGCACCAGAAGAAAAAAAAAGAGAGAGCGAGCAATCCATGTGTATATATGCCTTTTTGTATGTTTAAATTGTCAAATGCTTCAACTTTGAGACAAGATCTGGTCTAATAATAGAATACCACTTACTTTATTATCTTATGAGTGAAGAACTGTGGTTATTAGGAGCTGAAAATTGGTCATCTCCTCTGTCCCCTCTGCATCTCTTTATCCTTTGATTCTGAAGCTGATACTTAGAATATGCACATATTTTCCACTGGCTTGCTCATGGAGCTGCGAATCACCTTCCATTTCTGTATATTATCTACAGTTTCATTTTGAAGATTTTTCTCATCAATTAGCTTCACAAGAGCTGCCATTAAATTTCCTTGCAATGATCACACATATGATATCTTAAATCTCTTAAGGTCTAGATCATGCAACTGATGAATTTGAACCAGCAGTTCAGTAGATTTATGCTACTTTATTTAGTTAAATATTGGTGGAGGCATTTATGTATTCTTTATGATTTCTTATTTATTTCTTGCTGTACTTCCTATTGATTTGTCCTTCTGTTGTGCCTCCAGGGAAAAACAAAGCTGCCCAACAAGTATCTAATCAAGTTTGGCTGTCAGCTGTAAGTGCTCTGAATTTTTCACATCAAAGGAAAAAGTTAACATTATGTGCATGTTTACTTTCTTGGTGAGTGAAGGTGTTAAAACTTAAAACGGGACGAGAATCACATGGAAGGAAATTGTCTCGAAAACCTACTAAGTTTTGGAATAAATTCCGACTTAGTTAAAGATAGGACACAATGGAATAAAAAGATCCAATATAGGTGATATCTACTAGTTGGGAATAGGTTTTAGTCGTGTTAGTACGTTGATTTTGAATCTTTCGGTTTTTCCTAGGAGTATTTTGACCTTATCATAGATGTATATGCCAGTAAAAATATAGAGAACTTTCAATATTAATATTATTATCACTATTATTGAACCTTTCGGTTTTTCCTAGGAGTATTTTGACCTTATCATAGATGTATATGCCAGTAAAAATATAGAGAACTTTCAATCTTAATATTATTTATATGTATTTAAGTTAATTTTCACTTCTATTTTTATTTGATATGATGATGACACGAGTTGACAAATTGGAGAAATTCAGTGAGGAATCCTATAGCCGACCCCAAATTGTGTGTGATTGAGGTATAGTAGTTATTGTATATGCATATTTAGTTTCAATTTTTCGGTATCATTCTGTTCATTTCTTCATGGAAAGTTGGTTCTGTTTCTGATGTCATTGACTGTCAATTGTCTAGCCTAGTTTAATAGTACCAAATGAATAGAACAACTGTCAAGTACTGAATCCTACAGGATATTTTACCTAAAATGGAAGCTCAAATATTGGATATGCTTACTCATTCCGATTTAAGCGGAAAAGATGCAGGAGTAACTTGAATGCTTATTAGCAATCAGTTTGTTCCTGGTGATCGACTGATCGTACCAAAAAAGCTCTTATTTTAGTTTTGACATGGAGCATGAATTCATTTTCAGAAAATTCTGGTCTTTGAGATTTTCTGCAACTTTGTGCATGAATCGTCGCTATTTAAGCAAGAAATTAAGTTTAAAACTTTAATTAAAAAATGTGAGAGAGCCTTATGCAGGAAAAAGTAAAATTCATCAAAGTAAAGGTTTGCATAAGATTTCAGCATAAACAACTTTAAAACCCTAGGGATTTGGCGGACTAAAAATAATGATTTCCGCCTTCAGATACTAATCCGAATATATGTATCGAGATTTGCAATCACATCTGACAATATCCTATTTTTAATTCTATACATGCCAGCTCATGAATTAGTATCTGGTTTTAATTTCCAAAAAAATCCCAAATGTGTCAGAACTTCCCATTTTGAAAAAGTTACGGAATCTACATCAATAGGATCGTTTCTTATTCCATGTCTCTAGATGAGATTCCCTCGTCCTTCTTTCTTCTTTCTAATTATAAAGAATGGAGAAAAAGGGAGAAGCAAATGGAATTTTGATAATTTTATTGACGAAGCGGCAAGCAGCCCATTATATAGGGTTCCAAACCTATATGGCTAATAAGAGGGAAGGGGCAAGCCAAAATTGACTCCTAGAAAGTCTAAAGTAATGAACAACGATGATCCATCATTGGCGAACGTCACACATGACAAAACCGATGCAACTCAAGGTCATGCACTAATAGAAATTCCTTACTTTCCTAGTAGCAAAGGAGAAAGGAAAATAAGTAATTTTATTGATTGCATGGGGAACATCCTGCCTACAGATTTATACATTGAAGGGAAACATCTCACAATCTCTTCTTCTATTTTTTCTTCCTCAGGGATTGAGCAGCTGCGTGGTGATACTTAAACATCTGAATTCTCGAGGCTCTTATTTTTGTGTCTAGTCTCCTATGATTCAAGAGCTTTGTTATAGGGTATTTAAAAGAATTATTTAAAGGAGATCCTGTTCTATCTTTATTAAAACCATTAAGAAAGTATCACATATTGCTTTATTAAGAATTAGAATCGTATATCATATGCTGGTCTCAAGCATGATATTCTATTAGATGATTTGCTTCATATCAGAAAAAATTATGCTTCAGTTCTTATTCCTTTTGCAGGCATCTCTTTGATTGGTTATCCACATCCTACTAAAAGCAAGCTCCTGTGTTTCTTCTTTCATCACAACAGAAGTATGTTGGTTGATGTTGCATGAGAGGAAGTTCCTCTGTGTTGTCTAATGGCATCATGTGACTCGT
>AWOL01S0021786.1:5409-15532 GCA_000715115.1 Nicotiana otophora | reverse complement strand
ACTCGTGTCATTCTTTCTTCGTCTTTCTTTCGAAAATCCAGAAATTCTTCACCCAAAAACCAACAAAAATACTTCAAACATCCCTTTTTACACGCCAAACAGTGGAGTCAATAGTCGAGGTCGAGGATTCCGTTGCAGCTCCGTTCACTAGCTTTGATGTTCTTCTTTGCTTATGCTTGTTCGGCGTTCGTTTGAGTTATTGTACATGTTCTTGGAGACTTATTTAATTGAAAATTTTGCATTAACGGTTTATTCTTTCCTCTGTTCTTTTTATCTTATTTCATGTGCTTTTATTTATTTGCTTTTCAACTTTATAAATAATAATGTAAATTAGTCCTTAAATGCTATATGCTTAATCATGTTTCTGAAAATATGGTATTCAATTGTTGGACCGTAGGGTATTGGTATATGATGGTTTATTTATTCAAATATCTAAAATCATACATTTCTTCCATAAGTAATTCCATAATTCATGACCTTACAATAATCTCAAAGTTTAGGAAAAATAATGAATACTGTTAGAGTGCTTTAGGCGCGCTTTTAATTATTTTATCGCGATTATGTATACGTTCGCGTGGCATAATTGTGATTTTCAAAATTAAATCCGAAGTATGTGTTCGCGCAACTTTGACCAAAATAATCTTAATATAATAAAATGCTATTAATTGTGTATATGTACGCGTGACATGATTTTGGCACAATAAACAAAACGAATTCACACATGTGATTCGTTTCAAAGATAATTCCATATTTCAATAATTAAAAGCGGATAGATAAAACATGAAAACTAATAAATCATAATTTATCCAACATTAATTCAAGCCAAGTTGTAGTTAATAAAGCGACCGTGCTAGATCCACGGGACTCTGGGAATGCCTTACACCTTCTCCCCGATCGAACAGAATTCCTTACCAGGACTTTATTTTTGTAGATCAATAATAATAGAGTCAAACCTTTCTTTGACTAGGGATTCAAATAAAAGGTGACTTGGAACACCCAAAAAATCAATTCCAAGTGGTGACTCTATAAATAAAATAATCCCTACTCAAATTTGTCACTTTAATTGGAAAAACTCTTTAACCCACAACAATCTATAATACATATCTTTTGGGGGGTAAAGAGGGGTGTGGCAGCTCTGGCGACTCTACTGGGGACTATAAGAATTCGAGCTTGTACATTTTTGGCTTTTATCATTTTTTAATATTACTGTGTATGTGAGCTTAATGTGCTAATTGTCGCTCATTTACTGCTTTCATATTGTTTGAACTGTATATATAAACTGTCTTCTCTCGCACCCCATCGGAGTCTTCGGATAAGTAATAGTGTTGTGTGTGCTGACCAGCTCCAAAACAATTTCTGTCTGAGATAAAGCCAATGTGCAGACCTGCTCCTGGTGAAGGATTTAATCACACATATTTAGGTAAGGAGAACCACCAGTAAAGCCAGAACCGTTCTACGGCCGGCACGCTGACGTTCATTGGCTTGGGTTATCCGCCCGATTAAGCCAGGTCAAGATACCTTCTCCTATAAGATTTAAAAACCTAGAAGAACAAGCCATATGCCTGGTTATCCATAGTAGGATCGTTTTGTTGCATCATTTAACTTAGCGAAACTCGGCACAGGGGCTGGGTCCGTAATAAGACAGGTATCCTCTTTGAGACCATCATGTTCACTTATATGCTATTTGCTACATCATTTGGAAGGCATGCCTGCATTGTTGACCGGTTTTAAAAAATTAGTTGAGCGAAATTATAAAACAAAAATCAAAAATCAAACATAAAAAAATTAGTTGGTACAAATAATCTTTGATTTTACTAAGATTTTGTAGTAGTCTTGCGTGAGATGTAAAGATTAATTTTCATAAAAATCAAAAGGAGAAAAATAGTCGGTTTTACTTAACCACGCGTGTCTAATTCTCCCTGAATATAAGATACGTAGGCAACCTTTATCGGGACCGGCCCCAATTTTCAAAAATCCAAAAATATATTTTCCTTTAATTCCTTATTTAGAAGTCTTTCTTTGAGACGTCAAATCGAAAAATATTTTCTTCCTTTTTTTAGAAGTTTTTTTTTCCAAAATTCAAAATTCAAAATTCAAAAAACAAAATCGAAATCCAAAAAATATTTTCTTTCTTTTGAAATTTACAACAAAAAATGAAAATCCAAAATATTTTCTTTCTTTTTTAAAAGCCTTTCTTTCGAAGATTCCAAAAAAATAACAAAACAAATAAAAAAAGCAAAATCAAAAGAAAACATAATTCTTTCTTATTTAGAAGTCTTTCTTTCAACAATCCCCTATTTTCAAAAATCCAAAAATAGTTTTCTTTAAATCTATCTTTGAGGCATCAAACCCAGAAATTTTAAATAAAAAAAAAAATTTAAATTCCAAAATATTTTCGTTCTTCTTCAGAAGTTTTTCTTTCGAAAATTATAATGCAAAACTCTAAATCCGAAAATATTTTCGGAAATTCAAAAATATTTTCTTTCCCTTTTAGAAGTCTTTCTTTCGAAAAATCCGAAAAAAAAAAAAAAACAATAACAAAAAAAATCAAAAAAAAAAAATATTCTTTCTTCTTTAGAAGTTTTTTTTCAACAAAAAAAAATCCAAAATATTTTCCTTGTTAGGAGCTTTTGTGGGATTATTTGTATAAGAGTAAAAAAAAAGTTAATTTATTTAATTTATTCTTGATCCTTCCCGAACTACGCAAGATCTGATTCATGTTCCCACATGATACGTAGACAACCCACATCGGGTTCGATCAAATTATTTTTAAAAAAAAAGTAAAGAAAAAAGAAAAGTAAAGAAAAAAAATAGAGAAACGGAAAAAAGAGAAGAAGAAAGAGAGGAAGAGTGTGTTCATTCTAACATGCTTATTTGAAATAAAAGCTAGTTAAAGGTGGTCGGTTTGCTGGTTTGCAATGGTGAATCATGAAAACAATCCAGAATCACACAATCATCTTCTCAACCAAGGGAATAAGCACCGCTATTATTGATCCAGCTAAGGTCACGAAAAGGCAAGTACATAGTTTGGTGGTGAAAAATATAGGCAAATATTGGTTAACTCTTACCTGGTTTGAGCAACAGGACATGTTTGGTGTGAGACGATCTGTGATAATAGGGAGACATGAGAATTCTTCCAAGTCTTTTAGTAAATTGGTTGCTATGAAATTTCTCATGCCGCTAGTCCTGAAATCCGATAGCCAATATTGGAAACGGTTTGATCAAAAAGTCGTAATTTGAATGTTGATTCCAAAGCAATCAAAATTATTCAATACCGTAGAATGCTGATGTGCAAGTCCATGGATAAGATGTCACTTAGTAACTGAAAAGTCACTCCATTTTCAGCCGGGTAGGAGTCACGGTAGCTTTTTTTGTTGTTTTTTCTTCTTCTTTTTGTGTTATCGGACCCTTCCATTCTTTATTCAATAAAATACAGTCAGTCATGTTGTGTCCATTTTGTGCATAGTTATTTTTCCGCTAGTTCTAGTGATATGACATGTATGCGGACTTTTTGGCTAGATTTTAGAAAATTGATTTAGTCTTGAATTTGATAACTAAAAGAAAGAGACACTTTTGAAGATGAATAAAGAGTTGGAACACTTCAAAAAATAAGTATAAGCTAAGTATACGTGGAACCAAAGCAGTCATACCCATGGAGGTTAAGGATCTCTACCTATAAATTGTTGCGAAGATCGGGCTTAAGAATGATCAGATGGGTTGAAGTTTGTTTAGCACTAAACGATACAAAATATTTTTCAGAAGAAGATGCAATACAGACAATTTGAAACGAATCAATCAGTATCGAAATGCACACTTCATATCAGGAAAGAAAGATCATCTAAATTGACAAGGGTCATTCCCTACGAGAAAAGTATTGCTGATACAACTTTACGCTGGACAAGACTCAGAAGACAACATGTTTATCAATGTTATGATTTTGAAAAGATAATATATTTGGCGTTCTCAAGGCTAGCATGCCCTTTTTTTGCTACCCAATCACTTTATACCACTTGTTACCCCCTTAAGCCTATGTTATAATCATTTACCCCTCTATTTTGGAATTAAGTCTTAAGTCAAAAGTCCAAAAAACAAGTCTAAGGTCCATGCCCCTAGAACATAAAAGCTGGGGGATTTTGCAAAAAAAACAAAAAAGAAAAAAAAAAGAAAGAAAGATGAAAAAAGAAATAGTTAGGTAAGATGTTGGAACTACGTTTGACATAATTCCTTAAAAAAAGGATACATAGGCAGCCTTACACAGTTCGGTCTATCCAAATAAGAAAAAAAGAGAGTTTGTTTTAGCTTTTTAAAAGAGTCGATTCCAAGAGTTGTAAGTGTAAAACCCATCATATTGAGTCTACTTTGAGCCTTCATGTCGTCCTTTGTTTCTAACCATATCCAAAAGTCTTCCAAACAAGACCTCCTGATCAATTTTGAGAATGCCAAGGGAATCCGCAATGAACAATGTTAGTCATATAGAGGACATGGTCATGGTTCTCACTCAAGGAATCAAGAAAAATAAAAATAAAAAAGAAAAAAGAAAAAATAAGAGAGTCTTACTAGTAAAACCCTCACGGGCACTGTAAGGCGACGATAAGTAGAGATAAATAAATGAGAGAAACTTGCTGGTGAAAATACTTCGAGGCACCACTAGTCGAAAGTGAGTCGTGAAGCTGATGCAAAGGATTGTCACGAACAAGCCCGACTTCAAAGGTCATAAGAATAGTAAACGGGAAGATTTGATCAGTTTAATAGATCAGGCTGTTAAGTCCAAAATGCATGTCATGATCATTAAGGCTAATTACCGCAAAAAAAAAATTCTTCCTTCTGTTCTTCCCGACAGGGGAATTTCTTGTTAATATTGCTTCTTTGCATCATTGTGTCCTTTACTCTGAGTCAGACCTTGTCAAAACAAGTAAGAAAAGATTTCAAAATCTGCTACCAGCTTTTCAGTTGCACAAAGTAAATTTGGCAAGCACACTCAGCTGTTACAGTCTACATGCCTTGAGGATTCATGCAAAAGCTCCCCCCTCCCCCCAAAAGACTCTTGTCAGCCTGCTTGGCTAAAGCAAGCGAAGATAACCTCAAGGTTAATAAGGGAATCTCTGTAGTACCAAACAAGGACTATGAAGTTTGCACATCGTGCAAAAGGCACTTACCAGTTGTGATTCTCTCTGACAGACAAATTTCTCCAAAAGAAAAAGCTATTAAAGACATAAGAAAATGTTATCTAAGAAAGGAAATATCTCTTTTTGAGATAAGGCTGATTGAGCCACAAAACACCAATGGCACTGGGAGCGAAACAATCAGGGTTGATACAGAAAGTAAAGGTCCCTTAAAGCATCAACAGAGTCTCCCAGCAGTACAACCAACTACCAATACAGTCGGTCTTCCAAAAGTGAATGGGCACAAAGCCACACTGCCAAAGACATCATAGCCACAAACCGACTACCACTTTTAAAACTCACAATGTTTCATTGTTTGAAGCAGGAACAAAGCAGTGCAGAATGACAATTCTTAAAGGACGAATGTCACCAAAGGTAAGTTTCCGCAAAATCTCCATTTTCTTTTATTTTTATCATGCATCACTACTGTTCATACAGACCATTTTCGTAGCTTAACCCAGGTAGAACTTTTTCGCCTAGGGGGATCCAGCTCATATTTCTGGGTAGAAATACTCTTCCTCTGGATGTTTTATCTAGCTTAACCCAGGTAGAACCTTTTCACCTAAGGGGATCCAGCTCATAGTTCCGGGTAGAAGTACTCTTCGCTCAAGATATTTTATGTAGCTTAACCCAGGTAGAACCTTTTCACCTAAGGGGATCCAGCTCATAGTTCCGGGTAGAAGTACTCTTCGCTCAAGATATTTTATGTAGCTTAACCCAGGTAGAACCTTTTTGCCTAGGGGAATCCAGCTCATAGTTTCGGGTAGAAGTACTCTTCGCTAAGGATGTTTTACGTAGCTTAACCAAGGTAGAACCTTTTTGCCTCGGGGGATCCAACTCTTAGTTCCGGGTAGAAGTACTATACGCTCAGGATATTTTACGTAGCTTAACCTAGGCAGAATCATTTCGCCTAGGGGGATCCAGCTCATAGTTCCGGGTAGAAGTACTCTTCACTCAGGTTGTTTTCGTGGCTTAACTCGGGTAGAACCTTTTCGCCTAGGGGGATCCAGCTCATAGTTTCGGGTAGAAGTACTCTTCACTCAGGCTTTTTTACGTAGCTTAACCCAAGTAGAAACTTTTTTCCTAGGGGGAATCCAGCTCATAGTTCCGGGTAGAAGTACTCTTCGCTAAGGATTTTTTACGTAGCTTAACCAAGGTAGAACCTTTTCGCCTAGGGGGATCCAGCTCATAGTTTCAGGTAGAAGTACTATACGCTCAGGATGTTTTACGTAGCTTAACCCAGGTAGAACGCTTCGCCTAGGGGGATCCGGCTCATAGTTCCGGGTAGAAGTACTCTTCACTTAGGTTATTTTCGTAACTTAACTCGGGTAGAACCTTTTCACCTAGGGGGATCCAGCTCATAGTCCCGGGTAGAAGTACTCTTCACTCAGGCTGTTTTACGTAGCTTAACCCAGGTAAAACAGTTTCGCTTGGGGGGATCCAGCTCATAGTCCCGGGTAGAAGTACTCTTCACTCAGGCTGTTTTACGTAGCTTAACCCAGGTAAAACAGTTTCGCTTGGGGGGATCCAGCTCATATTTCTGAGTAGAAGTACTCTTCGTTCAGGTTATTTTCGTAGCTTAACTCGGGTAGAACCTTTTCGCCTTGGAGGATCCAACTTACAGTTTCGAGTAGAAGTACCCTTCGCTCAGGCTCTTTTACGTCGCTTAACCCAGGTAGAACCTTTTCGCCTAGGAGGATCCAGCTTATATTTCGGGATAGAAGTATACTTCGCTCAGGATGTTTTACGTAGCTTAACTCAGGTAGAACCTTTTTCACTTAGAGAGACTCAACACTTCATCATTAATATAGGGCGCTAACCCCTGGTTGCATTCCTTTTCAGTAATACAGGGTACCAACCCCTGGTTGTATTCCTTCCTAGTAATACATGGCACAAACCCCTGGTTACGTTCCTTTTCAGTAATACATTATATAGGGTACCAACCCCTGGTTGCATTCATTCCTAGTAATACAAGTCACCAACCCCTGGTACATTTTCTTTTCAGTAATATGGTACCAACCCCTGGTTATATTCATTTTCAGTAATACAGGGCGCCAACCCCTAGTTACATATCCTTCTCAGTAATACAGGGTGTCAACCCCTGGTTACATTCCTTCCTAATAATACAGGGTGCCAACCCCTGGTTACATTTTCTTTCAGTAATACAGGGTACCAACCCCTGGTTGTATTCCTTCCTAGTAATACATGGCACAAACCCCTAGTTACATATCCTTCTCAGTAATACAGGGTGTCAACCCCTGGTTACATTCCTTCCTAATAATACAGGGTGCCAACCCCTGGTTACATTTTCTTTCAGTAATACAGGGTACCAACCCCTGATTACAACACTTCCTAGTGATACAGGGCGCCAACCACTGGTTACATTCCCTCTTAGTGATATAGAGCGCCAACCCTTGATTATATTCCTCCTTAATGATACAGGGCACCAACCCCTGGTTACATTATCTCTCTTTAATACGGGGTACCCCCGGTTGCATATCCTCATATAGCTAGTTTATACCACTCTCTTTATCTTCCTTTCATAGATTAGATAATATATAGCTTTCTCTAATAACTCACAAAAATTTTCTAGTGCCAAATTGGGGCAGAAAAGTTTTTTTTGTTTTGTTCGTCTTTTATGATTTTACAGGACCATGCCATAAAGCAAAAATTGTGAAGATTAAAGCTTGCAGTTTTAGTTCTCGTCAAAAAAAAAGAAGAAGAGATCTTTCGATCACAAGATAGTCGGAGTTAGCTTTGATAATGTGTCAGCAACCCGGCTTTCCAAGAATCAAGTTCCAAACTCTAATCGAAAAGCAGGTCATCAATCTTCAAAGTCAAGGCATCCAACTTCCAATACAGATTTACAAGATTTTAAGTGAAGATGCAAGATTCAAGACACAAATAGTAGATAAGACTTTGTATTTTCCTTTCTTTAATGTAATTTGCTTTTTCATTGTTCGATGTAATAACAGGACCGCGGACCGGAGTTTCGACGGAACCTCACTCGACTCTCCAACTCATCATTCCACCATTCCATTCTTCCTCCTTGAACTACACACGACGTGATTCCCCTAGGGATATGTAGGTTGTCCAAAATCAGGATCCGGTTGCACTCTTTGTCTTCTCCATATTTCTTCCCCTTTGAATAAAGATATGTTCAAAAATTAGTCACATGGCTCACCCTGTCTTTGCCCGAAAAGTCTTCATGTTTCCAAGAAAGGAGGGGCATGCTGTGAGCACCTAATTTTTGACCATATTTAAATTTTTGTCTCCTTCTACTATGTAAAAAGTTTTAGAGGTTTAATCTACAACTTTTAGCTTTGTTACACCTTTTTTTATAGGGTAAAAATTAAAAATAATTTTAAAGGTCAATTATTACTATTAATATTATTTTTATTTTTATCTTTAGTTTAAATAAAAAAACCAAAATATTATTTTTTTATTTTATATTTATATTTTTAATTTCGGGTGGAATAAAAAAAAGTGAAAAAGGGGAAGTAGGAAATTAAAAAATAAAAGTAAAGGAAGGTGGGAATTTAAAAAAAAAGTAAAAGAAAGTAGAAAATTAAAAAAATAAAAGTAAAGGAATGTGGGAAATAAGAAAATGAAAAGTAAAAGAAAGTGAGAAATAAAAAAAAAGTAAAGGTAGGTGGGAATTAGAAAAAGTAAAAGAAAGTAGAATGTTTTTTTTAAAAAAGTAAAAGAAAGAGAAAATTTTAAAAAAAAGTAGGAAATAAAAAAATAAAAGTAAAGAAGGTGAGGAATATTTTTTTTTTAAAAGAAAAAAGAGAGGAGGGAATCGAGAGAAATATTTTTTCTTCTTCTATGTTAAGGGAATTTCTACTCGTGTCATTCTTTCTTCGTCTTTCTCTCGAAAAATTCAACAATTCATCACCCAAAACCCAACAAAAATACTTGAAAATATCCCCTTTTACACGCCAAACAGTGGAGTCAATAGTCTAGGTCGAAGATTCCGTTAGAGCTCCGTTCACTAGCTTTATTATTCTTCTTCCCTTATGCTTGTTCGGCGTTTGTCTGAGTTATTGTATTTGTTCTTGGAGACTCATTTAATTGAAAATTTTGCATTAAAAGTTTATTCTTCCCTCTGTTCTTTTTATCTCATTTCATGTGATTTTATTTATTTGCCTTTAAACTTTATAAATAATAATGTAAATTAGTCCTTAAATGCTATATGCTTAATCATGTTTCTGAAAATATGGTATTCAATTGTTGGGTCATACGGTATTAGTATAAGATGGTTTATTTATTCAAATATCTAAAATCATACATTTCTTCCACAACTAATTCCATAATTCATGACCTTACAATAATCTTAAAGTTTAGGAAGAATAATAAACACCTTAGAGCGCTTTAGGCGCGCTTTTAATTAGTTTATCGCGGTTATGTATACGTGCGCGTGGCATAATTGTGATTTTTAAAATTAAAATCGAATTATGTGTTCGCGCAACTTTGGCCAAAACAATCTTAATATAATAAAATGCTATTAATTGTGTACACGTACGTGTGACATGATTTTGGCACAATAAATAAACGGATTCACACACGTGATTCGTTTTAAAGATAACCCTATATTTAAATAATTAAAAGAGAATAGATAAAATATGGAAACTAATAAATCACAATTTATCCAAAATTAATTCAAGCCAAGTTGTAGTCAATAAAGCGACCGTGCTAGAACCACGGGACTCGAAAAATGCCATACACCTTCTCCCCGGACAACAGAATTCCTTATTCGAACTTTGTTTTCGCAGATCAATAATAATAGAGTCAAATCTTCCTTTGACTAGGGATTCAAATAAAAGGTGACTTGGAACACCCAAAAAATCAATTCCAAGTGACGACTTTGTAAATAAAATAATCCCTACTCAAATTTGTCACTTTAATTGAAAAAACTCTTTAACCCAAAAGAATCCATAATACATATCTTTGGGGGGGGG
>AWOL01S0021785.1:0-20906 GCA_000715115.1 Nicotiana otophora | reverse complement strand
TGCTTGGCGCACTCTCGCGAAAATGCGAATATCTCTCTATTCCGAGATCGTATCGACGAACGGATTAATGTGTTGGAAACTAGACTCATAGATCTTCAATTTGATAGGTAGATCACCCCATAGATCCAAGTACATTGGGAGACAAATGTAGTAATATTTGACCTAAAGTTTAAGTAAAATTATAAACGTAAGTTGCGACAACTTTTATCGACTTTTGTTTCATAACTCGCTTGACTTCAAGACTTATGATACGGATATTATATGATTAAAATACATTAAAACATGACCTCTTGGGACAATTAATCACCTCTAGTGTTACCCGAAAATACGGGTTATAACATCCTTGATTCGTTTAACTTCTAATACTTGTTAACCACTCTTATACACCCTTGTATCGTTTAAGACCAATAGGATTAACTTCTTATCATCTCAAAGATAATCTCTTCTTGGATTTACGTCTATTAACTTACAGAACGATCTAAGGTACGCGAATTTGGGTTGTAACAAATACCATAAGCATAGTTTATGGAATATGAAGTTTGCGTCCTCTCTGTCTTTATTTTATGGAATACCGTAAGCATATTAACTATTTGTAAACTACAAAAGGAAAACAGTTAAATATATTTGTGGAAGAATACAATTTCCAGATTATTAATAAAATAAGTCTAACTATACAATAAAAATGATGGAGACCCAAAAAGGAATTTGACTCAAAGAAGGATCAACTTTGTAGGCTATGTGTAGTTTAAAAGGAAATGAAATCCAGCCTCAGCTGATTTACAATTATATCCTTAAATTCTATAAATATTTAAGGTTATAAAAGTCGATCAATAATTTGAGGATATTTTAGTCATTCAACATTTAGCATAAATTATTCACGCTTTTATAATAATATAGATAGATAGATATATAGATTATTTCCTCTGCTAGTAGTCACGCAATGCGCAATTAATATTAAAAAATATTAATTAAATTAAATTATGATCGAGATTGTTTGAACATATTAGATTGTACTGCCTTAATAAATTTCAATTATCATTTCATTTGTCAATACAATATATTCAATAATAATATATCTATTAAATTAAAAAGGAGACTTATATAGTTATAATAACTTTTTTGTTCTATGTTTTTTATTAAATTATTCAATGTTTCGTATTATTACATTGTTAATATAAATTCGTATTAGAGTATTATTTTATTTAATATTTTTTCTGCTACTCTTTTTTTAATATAACAGCTTATTTGGATGGTTGTTGTATCGTATTATTAATTTAAATACAATGTTTATTTTGATTGTTACTTAAATTTTATTGTAGCGTATCGTTAAATCCGTCGTTCCTTAACAACGAAAAGTGCTACTTTATGAAATGACGTATTTGGTGTGGTGATGTCGTTACCTTACTTTTTTCTCTCATCTTGCCCTTCCTTATTATTAATTAATCATATTTTATTCTTTATCCTGCTTTCTTATACAATAATTTTATTTTATATCCTATTTTTTCTTGGTAATGTTGCAAGTTTATTCTTCATGTTGTTGGTGTGTGACATCATGAAACGATGGTAAACGATACAATCTATCCAAACGTTGTATTCATTAAACAATACAATACGATGCATTATGAAACGACATGTAACAACCATCCAAACAAGCTGTAATATGAAAGATATATATTTTGTTACTCTTAAAAATATTAATTTTAAATTTTATTCTAGTGTGTCAATTTTTAATAGTGTCAATTTATTAATAATATTTAATTACTTTACATTATTTCTTAAGTAATAATTCAACACGTATCCAGATTAAGCCACATGTCAGCTTAATAATAAGTCACTGACCATTGGTCAAGACAAAGCTCTATGAGTTAGGAATTAGGAAGCTATTTGAAGAAAAACAATCTCCTACTTTTTAGTGCAAGAAAAATCAAAAATTAATTATATCTCCTGAAACTTTGATAATTGATATACATGCAATAACTTATTTTTTTTCCCTAGATTATGGCTATCTTTTAAATTGATTTTTAATGCAATAAAAATTAAAAATTAATTATATCTCGTAAGATTTTTTCTTTACACTAATTAAAAAAATATTGTATTACTTATTTACTCTATATTTAGCTTAATGTTCTTTACTTATTGTTTGATGGTATTTTTGACTTTTCCATGATGAATTCATCGTTTCTTTCGTCCCTTTCTTCCTTACTTGGAGTCAGCTGATCATTGTTCATTGTTGGCTTCAATGTCCGACAAGTAATAGTTCAATGGTTTGTATTTTCTTCTTCTTCTTTTTTATCTATTTTATGTTTAAGTTATAGTCCTTGATTTGTGAATTATTTGATTTTGACCTTTGGGATTTTATGTTATGATAATTTAATATTTGCTAATTCGTTGCTCTAATAGCTGAATAGAAGGAGTACAATTTTATTCTAATATGTTGCTTTGAAGAAAATTTACTTAATAAAGTTTAGCATATTTCTAATATGGTGCTTTGAAGATGTCTCTAATGTTTTCATAAAATTTGTATTAGCATATATGATATTCCCATAAGTCAACCAACCATTAAGAAGGTATTTTTGATTAATTAGTAACAAAACTGTCTTTGCTTATGCATAATTCGTCTGGAAAATCTGAAAGTATTTACTTAAAAAAAGGTGTTAGTTTTTCAATACTTTACTGTTCAATACCTAAATTAACAGAACATGAATGACACTTTCCTGCATTTTATAGAGAGCAAGCAAGAAGAGACAAGTTAGAGAACACCTAATTTCTACGGGACCTAACTATGGTTGTCTGAACTTGACCAAGTGTTTATCAGGGTTTTATTTTGAAGAGTCAAGATGAAGACACATGGACTTAATCAAAAGGATACAGCTGTGAACTTCTAGAAAGATGTATTGGGGATAATTTTGTAATAGAACTATGTAGATAAGTTCTTTTATATTTATTTATTTAGTGTTTGTTATAAGTTAGTTATAACAGATTGGGCCTGTCTCGTCTGTCACGACCAAAATTAACCCTCCGCAAGGTGTCGTGATGGCACCTAATTTTTACGACCAGGTAAGCCTAATATTACGAAAAATATAAAGAAAACATAATATTTTTAAAGATAAACAACATATTGTGAAAAAATAAAAGTAGTACCACTCGGCATATACAAAATAACTTCCCCAAGATCCGGAATATCACTAAGTCACAAGCTGCTATAATCTATGTAGCTCTATACAAAAGTCTGAAGATAATAAGGAAAATCTCTAGGCGAGGGAGTAGAAGAGGACTTCGAGGATCTGCGGACGCAAGCAGAAGTACCTTGAAGTCTCCTAGAATCAGCAGCACGCACTAACCCCGAGGCTGATAGCTCGCACCTGGATCTGCACACGAAAATATGTGCAGGAAAGGGCATGAGTACACCACAATGGTACCCAGTAAGTGTCATGCCTAACCTCGGTCGAGTAGTGACGAGGTCAGATCAAGGCCCTACCGGAGTAAATATAATAAATTAAACAGTAAAAGATATAAGTAAAATTTACGGTAACACAGTTAAAGAAATTCTCAAACATTTCAGAGTTAAGGGAGCCCTCGGCTCAGAACAAGGTAAACACAATGGGGAATCTCCCGAAATACCGTCCCGTAGTTCCGAATGAATATGCAGTACAGGAGGATCTCCCGGAATACGTCTGTAATCCCAAAGTAAATATGCAGTGCTGGGGGATCTCCCAGAATACGTCCGTAGTCCCAAAATAAATATGCAAGACATGGGGGATCTCCCGGAATACGTCCGTAGTCCCAATTAAATATGCAAGACAGGGGGAATCTCCTGGAATACGTCTGTAGTCCCAATTTAAATATGCAACGCAAGATGAAATGACAGGTATGGCATCGAGTTATACAGTTTATGCTGAACACAGATAAGGAAAGTAAGGACTTAACTAAGTATGGCGCACAAAATGTCAAATAGGCAGTTAAAACACGTAAGCATGCTTCTCTAATCTAAGCTAAACAATTAAATATATTAGTGCAATTTAATAAGGAAAAACAGTTTATGATTTAGAAAGGAAAAACGGGATTTTTGCAATAATAGCCCGTATACGTACTCGTCACCGCACGTACACGGCGCCCACACATCAATTAATATCAAACATCCTAGGGGGAAAGTCCCCAACACAAGGTTAGGCAAGCCACTTACAAGTAATGTAAATAATTGCATAATGTAAATATAACTACAAGTAACTAATTTAACTAATTAATTCGAAGCTAAAGCGTGAAATTAGGAAAAATGCCCAAAACGTCTCCTTGGGTCCACGTCTCGGAATCGGGTAAAAATTACAAATTATGAACACCCATTCACTCACGAGTTTACTCGAATAAAAATTATCTAAATCCGACGTCAAATTCCCATTAAAATCTCATATTTTCAATTGGGGAACCTTTTCCCCCATTTCCAAACTTTTACCCTCAAATTCCTTAATTTGACGAGGAAAACAACAATAGATTAATGTATTATGATCGAAATAGAGTAAGAATTAGTTACCCAATAGTTCTCCTTCAAAATCCCTCAAGCAATAGTCTCCCACCGAGCTCTAAATCGAATTTTGTGTTATGAAATTTCGAACCCTCGAATCTGCCTCTTCAACCCAGCGATTTCCGCACCTGCAGACCTAGGACCACACATGTGATCACGCACCTGCGGACAAACCCATCGCAGGTGCGAAGTCCACTTACTTAGGCTGGGTCCGCACCTGCGACCCCTGGGCCGCACCTGCGAGCCCAGCTTGACAAACCATTTTCGCATATGTGAGCTTCCCATGCGCACCTGCGAGCTCGCAGGTGCTGTCAAACTTGTGCACCTGCGCTCCATCACCAACCCCACCAGTTCCGCATCTGCGCACTCCTTCCGCACTCGCTGCCTCCCTTCCGCAGGTGCGAAACACCAGAACCAGCAAAGGCACCAGATTTTCCTAAGTCTAATTTCATTCCGTTAAGCATCCGAAACACACCCGAGGTTCCCGGGAGCTCAACCAAACATACCAACCAATCCTATAACACCATACGAACTTAGTCGAGCCTTCATACCACATCGAACAACACCAAAATCATGAATTATGCACGAATTCAAGCCTAAGAATTTAAAATTTTCCAAATTCTACAAACGACGCTGAACCACATCAAATCTAGTCTGAATGACCTCAACTTTTACACACATGTCACAAATGACACTACAAACCTACAGCCACTTTCGGAATTCCATTTCGAGCTCGATATTAAAATTTCCACTATCGACCGAAATCGCCGAAAAATTAACTTTCGCCAATTCAAGCCCAAATCTAATACAGTCCTCCAAAACACATTCTGGACGCACTCCTAAGCTCAAAATCACTCAACGGAGCTAATGGAGTCGACGGAATTCCATTATGGATTCGTCTTCACACAATTCCGACTACGGTCTAATTTTTAAGGCTTAAACACACAATTAGGGACTAAGTATCCCAAAACTCCCCGAATTCCATAACCAATCACTCCGGCAAATCCCAAAAACAGAAACAAATATGGGGAAAGCAGATATTAGGGGATCGCGCTCTAATTCTCAAAATGACCGACCGGGTCGTTACATCCTCCCCCTCTTAAAACAATCGGTCGTCCTCAAACGAGTATAAATACATACCTGAAACTGTGAAAAGATGAGGGTACTGGCTGCGCATATCCTTCTCGGTCTCCCAAGTCGCCTCCTTGATCGGCTGACCCCTCTACTGGACCTTTACTGAAGCAATATTCTTTGACGTGAGCTTTCTGACCTGCCTGTCCAAAATGGCTACTGGCTCCTCAACATAAGATAGATCCTTGTCCAACTGGACTGAGCTGAAATCCAACACATGAGTCGGATCACCGTGATACTTCCGGAGCATAGACACGTGGAATACCGGGTGAACTCCTGCTAGGCTGGGAGGCAAGGCAAGCTCATAGGTAACCTTCCCAACTCGCCACAATATCTCAAAAGGACCAATGAATCTCGGGCTCAGCTTGCCCTTCTTCCCGAATCTCATAATGCCCTTCATAGGCAATACCCGAAGCAAGACCCGCTCACCAACCATAAAATCCAAATCACGAACCTTCTAGTCCGCATAACTCTTCCGCCTGGACTGGCTGTGCGAAGTCTCTCCTTAATCACATTCACCTTATCCAGGGCATCCTGGACCAAATTTGTACCCAACAATCGGGCCTCGCCCAGCTCAAACCATCACACTGGGGACCGGCACCGCCTACCATACAAAGCCTCATACGGTGCCATCTGAATGTTGGACTGGTAGTTATTGTTGTAAGCAAACTCTGTAAGTGGCAAGTATTAGTCCCATGACCCTCCGAACTCTATCACACAGGCACAGAGCATATCCTCAAGAATCAGAATCGTGCGCTCCGACTGTTCGTCCGTCTGAGGGTGAAAGGTTGTGCTCAGCTCCACCCTAGTACCCAACCCTTGTTGTACGGCTCTCCAAAACCGTGATGTGAACTATGTACCTCTGTCTAAAATGATGGATACTGGAATACCATGAAGGCGGACAATCTCTCTGATATAAATCTCAACCAACCTCTCAGAAGAATAAGTAGTCAACACTGGAATAAAATGAGCTGACTTGGTCAGCCGATCCACGATCACCCAAATAGCATCGCACTTTCTCAAAGTCTGTGGAAGTCCAACTATAAAGTCCATGGTGATCCTCTCCCACTTCCACTCTGGGATCTCTAACCTCTGAATTAATCCACCCGGCCTCTGGTGCTCATATTTGACCTGCTGAGACTTGAGACACTTGGCCACAAACCCAACTATATCTTTCTTCATCCTCCTCCACCAGTAGTGCTGTCTCAAATCCTGGTACATCTTCGCGGCACCGGGATGAATAGAGTACCGCGAGCTATAGGCCTCCTCGAGAATCAACTCCCAAAGCCCATCTACATTGGGCACACAGATCTGGCCCTGCATCCTCATCACGTCGTCATCACCAATAGTCACATCTCTGGCATCACCTCGCCGAGCCCTATCCTGAAGAACTAGAAGATGAGTATCATCATACTGGCGCTCCCTGATACGGTCATAAAGAGAAGACCGAGCAACCACACAAGCTAATACCCGTCTAGGCTCTGAAATGTCTAATCTCATGAACTGGCTGGCTAAGGCCTGAACATCCAAGGCTAAGGGCCTCTCGGCTGCCGGAAGATATGCCAAACTCTCTGCCCGGCGACTCAAGGGATCGACCACTTTATTGGCCTTCCTCGGGTGGTACAATATAGAGATATCATAGTCTTTAAGTAGCTCTAACCACCTCCACTGACGCAAATTAAGGTCCTTCTGCCTGAACAAGTGCTACAAACTCCGGTGATCAGTGTAAATCTCACATGGAACACCGTATAAATAATGACGCCAGATCTTCAGGGCGTAAACAATAGCTGCTAACTCGAGATCATGGACCAGATAATTTTTCTCATGCACCTTCAACTGTCTAGACACGTAGGAAATTACCCTACCGTCCTGCATCAATACCGCTCCAAGGCCAATCTTCGAGGCATTATAATAGACAGTGTAGGACACCGAATTTGTAGGCAATACAAATACTGGGGCTGTAGTCAAAGCTGTCTTGAGCTTCTGAAAGCTCTCCTCATACTCCTCGGTCCACCTGAACGGAGCACCCTTTTGGGTCAGCCTGGTCATAGGTGCTGCAATGGATAAAAAACCCTCCACAACGCGACGGTAATGCCCCGCCAAACCAAGGAAATTGTGGATCTCCATAGCTGATGACAGTCTAGGCCAACTCTACACTGCCTCCACCTTCTTCGGATCTACCTTGATCCCATCACAAGACACTATGTGGCCCAACAATGCCACTGAATCAAGCCAGAATTCATACTTAGAAAATTTTGCATACAACCTCTTCTCCCTCAAAGTCTGAAGCACGGTCCTCAGATGCTGCTCATGATCTTCCCGGGACCGGGAATATACCAGGATATCATCAATAAACACAATGACGAAGGAATCAAGATAAGGCCAGAACTCACTGTGCATCAAATGCATAAAGGTTGTTGGGGCATTGGTCAGCCCAAATGACATGACAAGAAACTCATAGTGACCATATCTGGTCCTGAAAGCAGTCTTCGGGATGTCCGGCTCCCGAATCTTCAACTGATGATAGCCAGAACGCAAGTCAATCTTGGAAAACACCCTAGCACCCCGTAACTGATCAAATAAATCATCGATACGAGACAAAGGATACATGTTCTTCACTGTAACCTTGTTCAACTGCCGGTAATCAATACACATACGCATAGAACCATCCTTCTTCTTTATAAATAAGACCGGAGCACCCAAGGTGACATATTAGGCCTGATGAAACCCTTATCAAGCAACTCCTGCAACTGCTCCTTCAACTCCTTCAACTCAGGAGGAGACAGACGGTAAGGAGGAATAGATATGTGCTGAGTGCCCGACAATAAATCAATGTCGAAATCAATATCTCTATCGGGCGGCATACCCAGAAGACCAGCTAGAAACATATCAGGGAAGTCCCTCACTATTGGGACTGATTCAACTGTAGGGGTATCAATACTGACATCTCTCACATAGTCCAAATACACATCACACCCCTTCGCAACCATTCGCTGAGCCTTAAGAAATGAAATGACCCTGCGGGAAGTATACTCAAAGGTACCTCTCCACTCTAATATTGGCAAGCCTGTCATAGCCAGCGTCACGGTCTTAGCGTGACAATTAAAAATAGCATAATGAGGAGACAACCAGTCCATGCCCAAGATAACATAAAAATCTACCATACTAAGTAATAACAAATCGGCTCCTGTCTCAAAACCACTAAGAGTAATCAAATATGACTGATATACGCGGTCCATAACAAGAGAATCTCCCACAAGAGTAGATACATAAATAGGGGATCTTAAAGAATTTCAAGATATCCCCAAATGTGGAGCAAAATAAGAAGACACGTATGAATACGTAGAGCCTGGGTCAAATAATAATGATGCATCCCTATGACAGATAGGGACGATACCTGTGATGACTGAATCTGAAGCGACGACCTCTAAACGGGCTGGAAGGGCATAGTACCTGGCCTGGACTTCCCCTCTTGGGCAACCTCTACCTCCCCAACCTCCGCCTCGAGCTGCCTGAGAAGGTGGAGTGGCAGCTGGGGTTACAAAAATGGCCGGAGGACCCGGTGGAGCACGTGGAGGCTGATAAGTCTGTGGAGGTGCACCCCTCCTGGCTCTGGGGCAATCTCTAACCATGTGACGAGTGACACCACACTCAAAACAACCCCTCGGAGAACGCAGTGACTGAGACTGACTCAGACCTGGCCTGTTGGACTGGCCGGTAATAGCACCTCGAGTAGGAGGCATACTGGATACTGGCAGTGCATAATAGGGCTTCTAAGGTCTAGGAGGAGTTGGAACACCTCTGGCTGCTGGAAGAGCTAAATGAACAGGTCTACTCACAAAACCCCTACCATAGCGTGTTGTTGGTGCACGAGCTCCTGAAAAATGACCAGTCTCTCGAGACCTCTTGGCCTCTCTCTCCTCTCTGTCCCGGGCGAACATGCCCCCCACTCTCCTGGCAATGCTCACTGCCTGCTGATAAGTGATGTCCATCTCCAACTCCCTGGCCATACTGGTCTGAATACTGGGGTAGAGTCCCTTAATGAAGCGACGAACCCTCTCTCTGATTGTAGAAACCAGTGTCGGTGCATGGCGAGCTAACTCACTGAAACAGACTGCATACTCCAACACAGTCATAGCACCCTGAATCAACTTCTCAAACTCTACGCGCCAAGCATCCCTAAGGCTCTGAGGAACATACTCATGCAAGAACATCTCTGAAAACAGAGTCCAAGTAAGTGAGGATGCCTCGTCCGGACTACTCAGCTCAAAGGCACGCCACCACTGATATGCCGCTCCCATCAGCTGGAAAGCGGTGAAAGAAACCCCACTCGTCTCCACAATGCCCATAGTGCGTAAAATACGATGACACTCCTCAAGAAAACCTAGATCATCATCTGAAGCTAGTACGCTGAAAGTAGGTGGGTGGTACTTTTTGTACCTCTCAAGTCTGAGCTGCTTTGCCTCAGAAGCAGCTACCTTGGTCTCATGCTGAACCGAAGCCACTGGGGGCATAGGAATATACTCTGGGGCCTGATCAACCTGGACCCTCTGCTCAGGAGTGCGGGCTGCGGGAGTCTGTGCCCCTCCCCCGGCCTGAGATGTAGCGGAAGCTATCGAAAATAGTCCAGCCTGAGCCAGAGTGCTGAACATGCTCATGAACTGTGCTAAAGTCTCCTGGAGGGCTGGAGTAGCAATAGGGATCTCCGGTGCTGGCCCTCCAGCTGGAGCTGCTGGGGGCTCCTCTGACGCAGCTCTCGCAGGTGCTCGGGCTGCACCGCGTGGTCATCCTCTACCCCGACACCGACCTCTGGCGGCTCTGGCAGGGGGCTCGGGTGCTTGATCGTCGGTCCTCCCAGTACGGGTCCTCACCATCTGTGAGAGAGAATATAATAGAATTTTAGATTTTTTTATGTCAATAACTCGCACGATAAGGAAATCAAAGAAATATGATTGTTCTTAATAGTTACATAGCCTCCCGAAGATACGTACGGACGTCTCCGCACCGATCCGCGAGACTCTAATAAACCGGCTTGTGACTCGCGAATCCTATGAACCTAGTGCACTGATACCAACTTGTCACGACCCAAATTAACCCTCCGCAAGCTGTCGTGACGGCACCTAGTCTTTACGATCAGGTAAGCCTAATATTACGAAAAATGTAAAGAAAACACAATATTTTTAAAGATAAACAGCATATTGTGAATAACCAAAAGTAGTACTACTCGGCATATATAAAATAATTTCCCCAAGACCCGGAATATCACTAAGTCACAAGCTGCTATAATCTATGCAGCTCTGTACAAAAGTCTGAAGATAATAAGGAACATCTCTAGGCGAGGGAGTAGGAGGGGACTCCGAGGATCTGCGGACGCAAGCAGAAGTACCTTGAAGTTTCCTAGAATCAGCAGCACGCACTAACCCCGAGGCTGATAGCTCGCACCTAGATCTGCACATGAAAACATGTGCAGGAAAGGGCATGAGTACACCAAAATAGTACCCAGTAAGTGTCAAGCCTAACCTCGGTCGAGAAGTGACGAGGTCAGGTCAAGGCCCTATCGGAGTAAATATAATAAATTAAACAGTAAAAGATATAAGTAAAATTTACTGTAACACAGTTAAAGAAATTCTCGAAAATTTCAAAGTTAAGGGAGCCCTCGGCTCAGAACAAGGTAAACACAATGGGGAATCTCCCGGGATACCGTCCCATAGTTCCGAATGAATATGCAGTACATGAGGATCTCCCGGAATATGCTCGTAGTCCCAAAGTAAATATGTAGTGCTGGGGGATCTATCGGAATACGTCCGTAGTCCCAAAATAAATATGCAAGATAGGGGGGATCTCCCGGAATACGTCTGTAGTCCCAATTTAAATATGCAAGACAGGGGGGTCTCCCGGAATACGTCCGTAGTCCCAATTTAAATATGCAACGCAAGATGAAATGACAGGTGTGGCATCGAGTTATACAGTTTATACTGAACACAGATAAGGAAAGTAGGGACTTAACTAAGCATGGCACACAGAATGTCAAATAGGCAATTAAACCACGTAAGCATACTTCTCTAATCTAAGCTAAACAATTAAACGTATTAGTGCAATTTAATAAGGGAAAACAGTTTATGATTTAGAAAGGAAAAATGGAATTTTTGCAATAATAGCCCGTATACATACTCGTCACCTCACGTACACGGCGCCCACACCTCAATTAATATCAAACATCCTAGGGAGAAAGTCCCCAACACAAGGCTAGGCAAGCCACTCACCTCGAACCGCTCAAATCAACTCGATATCACGTTCTTTCCACGAGTATCCGACTCCAAATGGCCCGAATATATTCAAATTAATTGCATAATGTAAATATAACTACAAGTAACTAATTTAACAAATTAATTCGAAGCTAAAGCGTGAAATTAGGAAAAACGTCCAAAAAGTCTCCCCGAGCCCACGTCTCGGAATCGGGTAAAAATTACAAATTATGAACACCCATTCACTCACGAGTTCACTCAAACAAAAATCATCTAAATCCGATGTCAATTTTTTATTAAAATCTTAGATTTTCAATTGGGGAACCTTTTCCCCCATTTCCAAACTTCTACCCTCAAATTCCTTAATTTGACGAGGAAAACAATAATAGATTAATGTATTATGATCGAAATAGAGTTAGAATTAGTTACCCAATAGTTCTCCTTCAAAATCCCTCCAGAAATCGTCTCCCACCGAGCTCTAAATCAAATTTTGTGTTATGAAATTTCGAACCCTCGAATCTGCCTATTCAACCCAGCGTTTTTCGCACCTGTGGACTAAGACCGCACCTGCGGTCACGCACCAGTGGAAACACCCATCGCAGGTGCGAAGTCCACTTACTTGGGTTGGGTCCGCACCTGCGACCCCTGGGATGCACCTACGAGCCCAGCTTGACAACCCATTTCCGCATCTGCAAGCTTCCCATGCGCACCTGCAAGCTCGCAGGAGCGGTCAAACTTGTGCACCTGCGCTCCATCACCATCCCCACCCGTCCCGCATCTGTGCACTCCCTCTGCACCTGTGGCTCTTATACTTGCGGCCTCCCTTCCGCATGTGCAAAACACCAGAACCAGCAAAGGCACCAGATTTTCCTAAATCTAATTTCATTCCGTTAAGCATCCGAAACACACCTGAGGCCCCCGGGACCTCAACCACACCTACCAAACAATCCTATAACACCATATGAACTTAGTCGAGCCTTCAAACCACATCGAACAACACCAAAATCATGAATTATGCACGGATTCAAGCCTAAGAATTTAGAATTTTCCAAATTCTACAAACGATGCCGAACCACATCAAATCTAGTCCGAATGATCTCAAATTGTACACACAGGTCACAAATGACACTACGAACCTAGAGCCACTTTCAGAATTCCATTCCGAGCTCGATTTCAAAATTTTTACTATTGGCCGAAATCGCCTAAAACTAACTTTTGCCAATTCAAGCCTAAATCTACTACAGACCTCCCAAACACATTCCGGACGCGCTCCTAAGCTCAAAATCACTCAACGGAGCTAACAAAGTTGACGGAATTCCATTCCAGATCCGTCTTCATATAATTCCGACTATGGACCAATTTCTAAGGCTTAAACCCATAACTAGGGACTAAGTGTCCCAAAACTTCCCGAATTACATAACCAATCACTCCAGCAAATCCCAAAAGCAGAAACAAATGTGGGGAAAGCAGATATTAGGGGATCGGGCTCTAATTCTCAAAACGACCGCACGGGTCGTTACATCATCAGTGGCATCTTTGGCTCTTGTATATAAGGGTAGCTATACACTGTATAGAATACACAGAAAATCATTACAAGGAAAATTTCTCTGTAGAGAATTTTTTAAATTTCTTTATGTTATCAAGAGCTTAAATCCATTTTTTTTCGTTTTGAAGTTTCCTTATATTTCTTCCTTGCTTCTTCTTCTTCTTCTTCTTCTTCTTCTTCTTCTTCTTCTTCTTCTTCTTCTTTTTTATTTTCTTTTTCTGCCGCTTTCTTTATCTTCATATAATCCTCTAACTCTTTAGATCACTGTGACTTTAACTAAGGGATAGCCTGCTAAAAGCACTATTAAGCAAATTGATACATCACACCCTTATTTCCTTGCTTCTTCAGACTCCCCTAGTATGAACCTTATTAACACCAGTTTTGATGGCACAAGTTTTGGCAACTAGAGAAAGGGGGGTTCTAATTTCTTTGTCTGTCAAGAACAAGCTTGGATTTATTAATGGTACCTGCACCATGCCACAAAAGGATTCAAATATGTTAGTGCAGTGGTAGAGGTGTAATGATATGGTGTTTGCATGGCTATTGAACTCTCTAAGCAAAGATATAGCAGAAAGTGTTACATACTCACAAACAACAACAAAATTGTGGAATGAGCTAGATGAAAGGTATGGACAAGCAGATGGCACAAAGTTTTTCCAGCTGTAAAGGGAACTAAACAATATCGGTCAGGGCTCTTATGATGTAGCTGGATATTTCAATAAACTAAAGAAGATTTGGGATCAAATGAGAGAGCTCAACACTTTTATGACTTGTAGATGTGAATGCAAATGTTGTGCAAAGTCTCACAACTGTAAGGTAAATGAAGACCAGAAGTTGATCCAATTTCTCATGGATTTAAATGACAGTTGCAGCAACACAAGATGAAATATTTTGATAATGAAGCCACTACCTACTGCAGCACAGACTTATTCTATTGTATTGCATGAAGAAGCACAAAGGCAGGTACACTCTAGCAATCAGATTTCTACTGATGCATCTGCTTTCCTTATAAATGGTCGGAAGTGGACAACTTAGAGGAAGGTATTTAAACCTAAAGGGGGAGTCAAAATTGTCACGCCCCAAAACCGAGGAGCGCGCCCGGCGCTCAATCTAGTGAACCCGGCCGAGCAAGCCTATTAAATTTCCTTCTACCCAAACTCATTCATGAATAAAGAGAATATATACATCTCTTTCGTTAATCAAACAATAAAGTGATCACGTCTTAAATACCAATTTCTTACCATTAGTTACTTCATTTTTAAAGTCTCAATTCCAAGCATTTTTTATAATCTGAAGTGAAAATAGTAATTCAATTACAACATAACGAGTTTGACTTCCTAGCACCAATATATAACCCACACCATGTCAATGGAGCCTCTATAGATAAAGAAGAGTAGAATGATAATGCCGGCAATAAGGCCCCAGCTATACCTCAAACAGAATACACAAAGAACAAAAGATACATGACCCTAGGATGAAGTGGGGCTTACCAAGTCAGCTGGAAAGAGGGTGTACTGATATCACTGATCAATACCTCCTGCTATGGAACCACCTGCATCCATTTAAAGATATATCTCCCCCGGCAAAAGGGACGTTAGTACCATCGAATAGTACTAGTATGAAAACCAAACGCCAATTTAAGAATTTAGAAAAATAATATGAATATGATGAATCAGGGTGATAATAGAATAATATAGAAATCCGTTTAAACCATAGCAAGCTTATTAAGAGCTATCAATAACATTTATAATATTTAAGATGAGATCCTCTATAACCATCTTCACATAAAGCGGCCACACTGCCTCACCTGATGTATGCAGGTGGAGGTATAAGTATAATACCACAACTCTACTCAAGCGGCCTCGCCGCCTCACCCCGATGTATGCGGGTGGATGTATAACCACAGTACCAAGAACCTACACAAAGCGGCTATGCCGCCTCACCCCAATGTATGCAGGTGGAAATGCATCAAAGATACCAATACCAATACAAAGCGGTTATGCCGCCTCACCCCAATGTATGCAGGTGGAGGTATAAGTATAATACCACAACTCTACTCAAGCGGCCTCGCCGCCTCACCCCGATGTATGCGGGTGGATGTATAACCACAGTACCAAGAACCTACACAAAGCGGCTATGCCGCCTCACCCCAATGTATGCAGGTGGAAATGCATCAAAGATACCAATACCAATACAAAGCGGTTATGCCGCCTCACCCCAATATATATATATGTGGGTGGTGGTGCCACAACAATACCAAAACTATACACAAAGTGGTTGTACCGCCTCACCCCAATATATATATATGTGGGTGGTGGTGCCACAACAATACCAAAACTATACACAAAGTGGTTGTACCGCCTCACCCCAATGTATGCGGGTGGAGGTGCAGTCTCACAATACCATAATCCCTACATAAAGCGGTCATGCCGCCTCACCCCCAATATATGCGGGTGGAGGTGTATCACAATCCCAATCTCTACACAACTTGGCATAATAACTTTCACATAAATCACGACTTGAGATTATAACATGTGGATACACAATCCATAGTTTAGAACACATCCTCAATTTATAATGCAATATGATAAGAGCATTTGAAACATGAATTGAACATATATCTTTATCACAAAACTTATCGGAATACTCGATTTGTAATCAACATCTTGGAACTTACAAGGATAATGGGAATTCCAATTCTTAAAGAAGATTTTAGCCAACATACCTCACTTGAGCTTCCTTACACTCTAAATGTTCTGGAATTCTTAGCAACTTCAATCTATTTTAGAAATATAACAAATTGAACCAAAATTAGAAAGATGGTCATGGTTCTAGCTCATTTGAGCATTTTATAAAATACTAGGAGAGCATAAGGTTTCAAGGTTCTTTTATGGAGGATTCCATCATCCCACAACCCAATCTTTATCATGATTAGTTCAACAATCTTCCTACACTCCTTTATATCACATGCATGTAAAATAAACAACTCTCATGCCCAAAAATTATCTTGCTAATTACCCATTTTTAGATAATTTCGAAATTAGGGGTTAGGGTGTAGAATCTTACCTCTAGGATGAATACATAGTGAGTTTCCCTTCTTAATATTCCTAAATTTGAGCAAGAATTAAAGAACAATTATTGAGGAATATATTCTCACTCTAGGGCACTCTCTCTCACTCTAAAATGTCAGATTTTAGCTCAAAAATGGCCCAAAACATGTATTTAACGAACTAGGGTCGGGTTTTAAAAACTCAAAAATGAAGCTTCGGAACAGGTTCTGTGGTCGCATATGTGACCACATAGTGGTTATGCGGTCCGCGAAATTGGGGTGCCAAACTGGAAATGAAATGACCCGGTCTGCAGTCACTATGCGGCCCACAAACCTGTTCTGCAGTCGCATAGTGGCCACGAAATTGACATCCAAATTGGCCTAATTAACTGCCTCACTCTGCGGCCATTATAAGGTCCGCAGAGTGATTCTGCGGTCGCATAATGGACCACATAAATGCATTTCACTGCCAAACATTTTCCTTTACTCTCTGGTGCATTATTCAACCCAAAAAGTCTGAGCCGCAGCTCGCTAAGAATTTTTACAATCCTTAAACACGTAAGCCTAGTCCATCACCATGAAACATTATTTTTCCTTTGCAAAATTTTATGGGGCCTTACATTCTCCCCCACTTAGGATCATTCGTCCTTGAATGAGGGTCAAAATATGTTATTAGCATCTTATGCAATTCAGTTTTCATGCAACACACTGGCAGCCCCAAATTTGACTAACTCCCTAACTTTCCAAAAGTTTCACAAGAGTTTTCCCTGTAACTGGGCCTATCCACCTGTCAGAAACACATCCTAACAGCATATACATAATATAACGACATAACATAATACAAAACAAAACTAATTATGGTCTCACAAGCAATGTATTACTAGAAAGGAACACCCTTAACGCCAATTGTACAAATGATACAAAATTCATAGAATGTAAGTCTTATAATTTTCCTAGATCACAACTTTATAAATACATGGTCATTCAGACAAATAAGGTTACTTTTTCTTCATTTTTTCCTCGGCCTCCCAAGTAGCTTCTTCAACCTGTTAGTTTCGCCATAGCACTTTCACGGATGCAATTTCCTTGTTTTTCAACTTTCGGACTTGCCGATCAATAATAGAAACTAGAATCTCTTCATAAGTAAATTTTTTATTAACCTCAATAGTCTCAACCGGAACAATGAGTGTCGGATCTCCAACTATTCTCTTCAACATAGACACATGAAACATTAGGTGCAATAATGACATCTCAGGTGGTAGTTCAAGCTTGTACGGCACCTCACCGATCCTTTGAATGATTCTGTACGGACCGACATACCTCGGACTCAATTTCCCTTTGGTACCAAATCGCATTACACCTTTCATGGGGGAAACTTTCAAGAATACCCAATCATCTTCTTTGAACTCCAAATCCCTAAGACGAACATCTGAATAGGATTTCTGATGACTCTGATCAGTCTTCAACCGCTCCTTAATAATTTTAACTTTTTCCATTGCCTAATGCACGAGGTCTGGCCCTATCAACTCTGCTTCACTAATTTCGAACCACCTAATGGGAGATCTACATCTCCTACCATATAAAGCCTCGAACGGTGCCATTTGAATGCTAGCGTGATAGCTGTTATTGTGGGCAAATTCTATGAGTGATAAATGATCATCCCAACTATCTTTGAAGTCTAGAACACAAGCACGCATCATATCCTCAAGCGTCTGAATAGTCCGCTATGCCTGCCCGTCAGTCTGCAGATGAAAGGTTGTACTAAGATTCACCTGAGTACCCAAGCTTTGCTGAAATTTCTTCTAAAAGTTAGCAGTGAATTGTGTTCCCCGATCAGATATGATGGAAACTAGAGTGCCATGCAACCTGACTATTTCTTTGATATACAATTGAGCATATTGTTCCACTGTGTCAGTAGCCTTAACTAGAAAAAAGTGTGCTGACTTCGTGAGTCGATCCACAATTACCCAAATCGAGTCAAACTTACGAGGAGTGCAAGGTAATCCTTCCACAAAGTCCATGTTAATCATTTCCCACTTCCACATTGGAATTTCTATGTTCTGTGCCAACCCACCGGGCCTTTGGTGTTCGACCTTCACTTGCTGACAATTTGGACACTTTGCCACAAAATCCGCTATATTCCTCTTCATATCATTCTACCAGTAGACTTCCTTAAGATCATGATATATTTTTGTAGAACCTGGATGCATAGAATACCTAGAAGTGTGAGCCTCGGTCATGATCCTTTCCCTAAGATCATCTACATTTGGAACACATAGCCGCCCTTGGTACCTTAGTGTACCATTATCCATGCTAAGGGTAAAAGCCATAGTTTTATGTTTTTGAATCCCCTCCTTCAATTTCACCAACAATGGGTCGTTGTACTGTTTCTCCTTGACTTCCACAACAAGTGATAATTCAGCCCTATTTTGTACAATCACCCCTCCCTCACTAGAGTCCACAAGACGAACTCCCAAACTAGCCAATCGGTTAACTTCCTTGGCCAATGGCCTTTGATATGCCTCCAAGTGAGCCAAACTACCCATGCATTTTCGGATAAGAGCATATGCCACAATATTGGCCTTTCCTGAATGATATAAAATACCAATGTCGTAGTCCTTGAGTAACTCAAGCCATATTCTCTGCCTCAAATTCAAATCCTTCTGCTTAAAAATATATTGAAGGCTCTAATGGTCCGTGAATATATCCACATGGACCCCATATAAATAATGACGCCATTTTCAATGCAAATACCACTGCCGCAAGTTCTAAATCATGTGTTGGATAGTTCTTTTCATGATTCTTTGAGTTGCCTAGAAGCATAAGCTATAACCTTGCCATGTTGCATTAATACACATCCAAGCCTGATTCTTGAAGCATCACAATATACCACAAATCCATCTATACCCTCTGGTAGAGTCAACATCGGTGCCGTAGTCAATCTTGCTTTCAACTCCTGGAAACTCTTTTCACAATCGTCTGACCATTGGAACTTAATTGCCTTCTGTGTCAATTTAGTCAATAGAGAGGCAAGAGTAGAAAACCCCTCCACAAACTTTCTGTAATATCCAGCTAAGCCTAAGAAACTGTGAATCTCTATTAGAGTTGTAGGCATTGGCCAATTCTTCACAGCTGAAATTTTCTGAGGATCAACCTTAATTCCCTCACTAGAGACTACATGACCCAAGAATATGACTAATTCAAGCCAAAATTCACACTTTAAAAACTTTGCATATAACTAGTGCTGATGTAGGGTTTGCAGAACTACCCTAAGATGATCGGCATGGTCTTCTCGACTTCGTGAATATACAAAAATATCATCGATAAACACTATCACAAAAGAGTCGAGAAATGGCTTAAAACTCGATTCCTAAGATCCATGAAGGTTGCCGGGGCATTTGTTAGCCCAAAAGACATCACTAGAAACTCAAAATGCCCATACCGGGTCCTAAAAGTTGTTTTCGGAATATCCCGCTCACTGATCTTCAATTGGTGATACCCGAATCGTAAATCAATTTTGGAGAAGTACCTAGCACCTTGCAATTGGTCAAACAAGTTATCTATTCTTGGCAGTGGGTACTTATTCTTGATTGTGGCCTTATTAAACTGCCGATAGTCAATACACATTCTCAGTTACCCATCTTTCTTCCTTACAAAAAGGACTGGTGCACCCCAAGGCGACACACTTGGCCGGATGAAACCCTTTTCTAACAAGTCTTTCATCTGCTCCTTTAGTTCCTTCAATTCTGTCGGTGCCATTCTATAGGGCGGAATACATATAGGATGCGTGTCTGGCATCACATCAATCCCAAAATCAATCTCCCTGTGTGGTGGGATCCTAGGGAGATCTTCCGGAAAGACTCCCGGAAATTCATTCACAACAGGCACGGACTCAAGTGTAGGTGCCCCAGCATCGGTGTTCATAACTCGGACCAATTGGTAAATACACTTTGAAACATTATTTTTCCTTTACAAAATTTTACGGGGCCTTACAAAAATCATACTGCAGAAGGAAAGAAGAATGATGTATACTACACGTATTGCAAGAAATCAGGACATGGAAAGAGGACTACTACAAGCTAGTAAGATATCCACAACATTTTAAGTTTGGAAACAACAACAGACAGAGGAAGGAAAGTAATGCAGCAAATCAATATGTCAATTCAGCAAATACAGAAGAGTCTCTTACTGTAGGAAATACAGTTACTAACCTTGCTAGTAGCCAAAGCTTCACCAAAGAGCAGTGTGAAAAGTTAGTTCAGTTGTTCCAGTCCATGCAAGGTGTTTCTAGTGCCTCTAATTCTTAAGTTATTGTCAGTGCAAATTTGGCTAATCAAATAGCACTTATGACCGATTAGTATGTTGATATGGAATTAATTACTATAAAATTTGTGGGCTGAATCAAATTAATTGTGA
>AWOL01S0021783.1:14809-33805 GCA_000715115.1 Nicotiana otophora | reverse complement strand
GAGAAACAATCATGGCGGGGCTGTGACTATGGTTCCTTATGTCGTATATGATGGCCTGGAAAAATTTTAGGCGATCCATGTCTTGGAGGCCCGGGCCTACTCGGAGGGCGTAGGCTAAAGCACATGAAAATATGGGAATCAGGTGAAATTCTAATTTTTTGGCCGTAAAACGCAAAACACGAGGATCGGTCATGGCAAGGCGGTGACTATGATTTTTAATGTCGTATTTGATGGCCCGAAATAATTTTAGGCGATCCGAGTCCGGGTGTGCCCGGCCCACTCATTAGGCGTGGGCTATATCACACGAAAATATGGGAATTGGGCGGAATTCTAGTTCTTTGGCCGTAAAATGCAAAAAATGAGAAACGCTCATGAAGGGGCGGTGACTATTGTTCCTTAGGTCGCATTTGTTGGCCCTAAAAAATTTTAGGCGAACTGGGTCTGGGGGCCCGGTCTCACTCGGAGGGTGTGGGCTATAGCACACGAAAATATGGAAATCATGCGGAATTCTGGTTTTTTGCCGTAAACCGCAAAAACAATGAGGAACGGTCATGGCGAGGCAATGACTATGGTTCTTTAGTTCGTATTTGTTGGACCGAAAAGAATTTAGGCGATTCGAGTCCGGGGGGCCCGGCCCACGCGGAAGGCGTAGGATATAGCACACGAAAATATGGGAATCGGGCGGAATTCTAGTTTTTTGGCCGTAAACCGCAAAACAAGCGAGGAACGGTCATGGAAGGGTGGTGATTATGGTTCCTTAGGTAGTATTTAATTTCCCGAAAAAATTTAGGCCATCCGGTTCAGTGGGCCCTGGGACCACTCGGAAGGCGTGGGCTATAGCACACGAAAAGATGAGAATCAGGCAGAATTCTTGGTTTTTGGCCGTAAAATGCAAAACAATGACGAACATTCATGGCGGGGCGATGGCTATGGTTCCTTAGGTCGTATTAGATGGCCCGAAAACATTTTTGGTAGATCGGAGTCTGGGGGCCCGGGCCCACTCGGAAGGCGTGGGCTTTAGCACACGAAAATATGGGAATCGGGCGAAATTCTAGTGTTTTTGCCATAAAACGCAAAGAATGAGGAACGATCATGGCGGGACGGTAACTATGGTTCCTTAGGTCATATTTGATGACCCGAAAATTTTTTAGGTGATCTGGGTCCGGGGGCCCGGGCCCACTCGGAAGGTGTGGGCTATAGCACACGAAAATGTGGGAATTGTGCAGAATTCTATTGTTTTGGCCGTAAAACGCAAATGAACGAGGAGAGGTCATGGTGGGGCGGTGACTATGGTTCCTTAGTTCCTATTTGATGCCTCGGAATAATTTTAGGCGATCCGGATCCGGGGGGCCCTGCCCACTGGGAAGGCGTGGGCTATAGCACACGAAAATATGGGAATAGGGTGGAATTCTAGTTGTTTGGCCATAAAATGCAAAACAACGAGGAACGGTCATGGCGAGGCAGTGACTATGGTTCCTTAGGTCTTATTTCATATCCCGAAAAAATTTTAGGCGATCGGGGTCCGGGGGTCAGGGCCCATTCGGAAGGCGTGGGCTATTAGCCTACTAAAATATGGGAATCGGGCAAAATTCTAGTTTTTTGCCATAAAATGCAAAAAATGAGGAACTGTCATAGAGGGGCGGTGACTATGGTTCCTTAGGTCGTATTTGATGGCCTAAAAATATTTTGGGCGACCCGGTTTCGGGGGGCCCGGGACCACTCAGAAGGCGTGGACTTTATAGCACACGAAAATATGGGAATAGGGCGAAATTCAAGTTTGTTGACCGTAAAATGCAAAGAAAATGAGGAGAGGTCATGGAGGGGCGGTGACTATTGTTCCTTAGGTCGTATTGGATGGCCCACTAAAATTTTAGGCGATCCGGGTCCGGGGGCCCCTGCCCACTGGGAAGGCGTGGGCTATAGCACACGTAAATATGGGAATCGGGCGGAGTTCTAGATTTTTTGCCGTAAAATGCAAAACCAATGAGGAACAGTCATGGCGAGGCAGTGACTATGGTTCTTTAGGTCGTATTTGATCTACCAAAAAGAATTTAGGCGATCCGAGTCCGGGGGGGCCGGCCTACTAGGAAGGCTTGGGATATAGCACACGCAAATATGGGAATCAGGTAGAATTCTAGTTTTTAGGCCGTAAAATACAAAAAANCTGGGTCTGGGGGCCCGGTCTCACTCGGAGGGTGTGGGCTATAGCACACGAAAATATGGAAATCATGCGGAATTCTGGTTTTTTGCCGTAAACCGCAAAAACAATGAGGAACGGTCATGGAGAGGCAATGACTATGGTTCTTTAGTTCGTATTTGATGGACCGAAAAGAATTTAGGCGATTCGAGTCCGGGGGCCCCGGCCCACTCGGAAGGCGTAGGATATAGCACACGAAAATATGGGAATCGGGCGGAATTCTAGTGTTTTGGCCGTAAAACGCAAAACAAGCGAGGAACGGTCATGGAAGGGTGGTGATTATGGTTCCTTAGGTAGTATTTCATTTCCCGAAAAAATTTAGGCCATCCGGTTCGGTGGGCCCTGGGACCACTCGGAAGGCGTGGGCTATAGCACACGAAAAGATGAGAATCAGGCAGAATTTTTGGTTTTTGGCCGTAAAATGCAAAACAATGAGGAACATTCATGGCAGGGCGATGACTATGGTTCCTTAGGTCGTATTAGATGGCCCGAAAACATTTGTGGTAGATCGGAGTCTGGGGGCCCGGGCCCACTCGGAAGGCGTGGGCTTTAGCACACGAAAATATGGGAATCGGGCGAAATTCTAGTGTTTTTGCCATAAAACGCAAAGAATGAGGAACGATCATGGCGGGACGGTAACTATGGTTCCTTAGGTCATATTTGATGACCCGAAAATTTTTTAGGTGATCTGGGTCCGGGGGCCCGGGCCCACTCGGAAGGCGTGGGCTTTAGCACACGAAAATATGGGAATCGGGCGGACTTCTAGTGTTTTTTCCATAAAACGCAAAGAATGAGGAACGATCATGGCGGGGCGGTAACTATGGTTCCTTAGGTCATATTTGATGACCCGAAAATTTTTTAGGTGATCTGGGTCCGGGGGCCCGGGCCCACTCGGAAGGTGTGGGCTATATAGCACACGAAAATATGGGAATTGTGCAGAATTCTATTTTTTTGGCCGTAAAATGCAAATGAATGAGGAGAGGTCATGGTGGGGCGGTGACTATGGTTCCTTAGTTCGTATTTGATGCCTCGGAATAATGTTAGGCGATCCGGGTCCGGGGGGCCCTGCCCACTGGGAAGGCGTGGGCTATAGCACACGAAAATATGGGAATAGGGTGGAATTCTAGTTGTTTGGCCATAAAATGCAAAACAACGAGGAACGGTCATGGCGAGGCAGTGACTATGGTTCCTTAGGTCTTATTTCATGTCCCGAAAACATTTTAGGCGATCGGGGTCCGGGGGTCAGGGCCCATTCGGAAGGCGTGGGCTATTAGCCTACTAAAATATGGGAATCGGGCAAAATTCTAGTTTTTTGCCATAAAATGCAAAAAATGAGGAACTGTCACAGAGTGGCGGTGACTATGGTTCCTTAGGTCGTATTTGATGGCCTAAAAATATTTTGGGCGACCTGGATTTGGGGGGCCCGGGACCACTCAGAAGGCGTGGACTTTATAGCACACGAAAATATGGGAATAGGGCGAAATTCAAGTTTGTTGACCGTACAATGCAAAGAAAATGAGGAGAGGTCATGGAGGGGCGGTGACTATTGTTCCTTAGGTCGTATTGGATGGCCCACTAAAATTTTAGGCGATCCGGGTCCGGGGGCCCCTACCCACTGGGAAGGCGTGGGCATAGCACACGTAAATATGGGAATCGGGCGGAGTTCTAGTTTGTTTGCCGTAAAATGCAAAAACAATGAGGAACAGTCATGGCGAGGCAGTGACTATGGTTCTTTAGGTCGTATTTGATCTACCAAAAAGAATTTAGGCGATACGAGTCCGGGGGGGCCGGCCTACTAGGAAGGCTTGGGATATAGCACACGCAAATATGGGAATCAGGTAGAATTCTAGTTTTTAGGATGTAAAATACAAAAACNCTAGGAAGGCTTGGGATATAGCACACGCAAATATGGGAATCAGGTAGAATTCTAGTTTTTAGGCCGTAAAATACAAAAAAATGAAGAACAATTGTGGAGGAGCTGTGACTATGGTTCCTTAGGATGTATTTGATGGCCTAGAAAATTTTTAGGCGATCCTGGTCCTGGGGGCCTGGGCCCACTCGGAAGGCGTGGGCTAAAGCAAATGAAAATATGGGAATCAGGAGGAATTCTAATTTTTTGGCCGTAAAATGCAAAACAACGAGGAACGATGAAGGCGGGGCGGTGAATATGGTTCCTTAGGTTGTATTTGATGGCCCGAACATATTTTGGATGACCCAGTTCCGGGGGGCTCGGGACCACTCGGAAGGCGTGGGATATAGCACACGAAAAAATGGGAATCGTGCGGAATTCTAGTTTTTTGGCCTTAAAATGCAAATAAATGAGGAGTGGTCATGGCAGGGCGGTGACTATGGTTCCTTAGGTGGTATTTGATGGCTCGAAAATATTTTAGGCGATCCGGGTCCGGGGTGCCCTTCCCACTAGGAAGGCGTGAGCTATAGTACACGAAAATATGGGAATGGGGCGAATTCTAGTTTTTTGCAGTAAAATTAAAAAAAACGAAGAACTGTCATGGAGACGCCGTGACTATGGATCCTTAGGTCGTATTTTATGGCCAGGATAATTTTTAGGCGATTAGGGTCTGGGGGCCCGGGCCCACTTGGAAGGCGTGGGCTAAAGCACACGAAAATATAGGAATCGAGCGGAATTCTAGTTTTTTGGCCGTAAAATGCAAAACAACGAGGAACGGTCATGGTGGGGTGGTGACTATGGTTCATTAGTTAGTATTTGGTGGCCCAAAAATATTTTAGGCGACCCGCTTCCGGGGGGCCTGCACCACTCAGAAGGCGTGGGCTAGCACACGAAAAAAAGGGAATCGGGCAGAATTCTTATTTTTTTGCCGTAAAATGGAAAAACATGAGGAACGGTCATTGCGGGGTGGTGACTATAGTTTCTTACATCGTATTTGATGGTCCGGAAAAATTTTAGGCAATGGGGGTCCAGGGGGCTGGGCCAACTCGGAAGGCATGGGCTATAGCACACGAAAATATGGGAATCGGGCCAAATTCTAGTTTGTTAGCCGTAAAACGCAAACAAATGAGGAGAGTTCATGGAGGGACAGTAATGGCGGGGCGGTGACTATGGTTCCTTAGGTCGTATTTGATGGCCCAAAAACAATTTAGGCGATCCGCGTCCGGGGGGCCCTGCCCACTAGGAAGGCATAGAACACGAAAATATGGGAACCTCGCGGAATTCTAGTTTTTTTGCCATAAACCGCAAAAACAGTGAGGAACGGTCATGGCGAGGCAATGACTATGGTTCTTTAGTTCGTATTTGATGGACCGAAAATAATGTAGGCGATTCGAGTCCGGGGGGCCCGGCCCACTCGGAAGGCGTAGGATATAGCACACGAAAATATGAGAATCGGGCAGAATTCTAGTTTTTTGGCCTTAAAATGCAAAAAAATGAGGAAATAACATGGCGGGGCTGTGACTATGGTTCCTTAGGTCGTATATGATGGCCTGGAAAATTTTTAGGCGATACGGGTCCTGGGGGCCCGGGCCCACTCGGAAGGCGTGGGCTTTGCACACGAAAATATGGGAATCGGGCGAAATTCTAGTTTTTTGGCCGTAAAACGCAAAACAACGAGGAACGATCAAGGCAGGGCAGTGAATATGGTTCCTTAGGTCGTATTTGATGGCCCGAACATATTTTGGACGACCCGGTTCCGGGGGGGCCCGGGACCACTCAGAAGGCGTGGGATATATCACACGAAAAAATAGGAATCGTGCAGAATTCTAGTTGTTTGGCCTTAAAACGCAAATAAACGAGGAGTGGTCATGGCAGGGCGGTGACTATGGTTCCTTATGTGGTATTTGATGGCTTGGAAAAATTTTAGGCGATCCGGGTCCGGGGGGGGGGGGCATTCCCACTAGGAAGGCGTGGGCTATAGTACACGAAAATATGGGAATGGGGCGAAATTCTAGTGTTTTGGCCGTAAAATGAAAAGAATACGAAGAACGGTAATGGCGAGGTGGTGAATATGGTTCCTATCATATTTGATGGCCCGGATAATTTTTAGGCGATCAGTGTCTTGGGGCTCGGGCCCACTTGGAAGGCGTGGGCTTCACGAAAATATGGGAATCGGGCGGAATTCAAGTGTTTTGGCCGTAAAATACAAAATAATGAGGAACGGTCATGGCACGGTGGTGTCTATGGTTATTTAGTTAGTAGTTGATGGCCCGAAAATATTTTAGGCGACCCGGTTTCGGGGAGCCCTGGACCACTCGGAAGGTGTGGGCTAACACACGAAAAATGGGAATCGGGCAGAATTCTTATTTTTTGGCCGTAAAATGGAAAACAAGGAGGAATAGTCATTGCGGGGCGGTGACTATGGTTTCTTAGGTCGTATTTGATGGCCTGGAAAAATTTTAGGCGATCGGGGTCGGGGGGCCTGGGCCCACTCGGAAGGCAAGGGCTATAGCACACGAAAATATAGGAGTCGGGCCAAATTCTAGTTTGTTGGGCGTAAAACGCAAAAAAACGAGGAGAGTTCATGGCGGGACAAAGAATATGGTTCCTTAGGTCGTATTTGATGGCCTAGAAAAAGTTTAGGCGATCTGGGTCCGAGGGGCCTTGCCCACTGGGAAGGCATAGCACACGAAAATATGGGAATCTGGCGGAATTCTAGTTTTTTTGCCGAAAAGCGCAAAAACAATGAGGAACGGTCATGGCGAGGCGGTGAATATGGTTCTTTAATTCGTGTTTGATGGACCGAAAAGAATTTAGGCGTTCCGAGTCCGGGGGGGCCCGCCCCACTCGGAAGGCGTAGGATATAGTACACGAAAATATGGGAATCGGGCAGAATTCTAGTTTTTTGTCCATAAAATGCAAAACATGAGAAACAATCATGGCGGGGCTGTGACTATGGTTCCTTATGTCGTATATGATGGCCTGGAAAATTTTTAGGCGATCCAGGTCTTAGAGGCCCGGGCCCACTCGGAAGGCGTGGGCTAAAGCACACGAAAATATGGGAATCGGGCGAAATTCTAGATTTTTGGCCGTAAAATGCAAAACAACGAGGAACGATCAAGGCAGGGCAGTGAATATGGTTCCTTAGGTCGTATTTGATGGCCCGAACATATTTTGGACGACCCGGTTCCGGGGGGGCCCGGGACCACTCAGAAGGCGTGGGATATATCACACGAAAAAATGGGAATCGTGCAGAATTCTAGTTGTTTGGCCTTAAAACGCAAATAAACGAGGAGTGGTCATGGCAGGGCGGTGACTATGGTTCCTTATGTGGTATTCGATGGCTCGGAAAAATTTTAGGCGATCCGGGTCCGGGGGGGCCTTCCCACTAGGAAGGCATGGGCTATAGTACACGAAAATATGGGAATGGGGCGAAATTCTAGTTTTTTGGCCGTAAAATGAAAAGAATACGAAGAACGGTAATGGCGAGGTGGTGACTATGGTTCCTATCATATTTGATGGCCCGGATAATTTTTAGGCGATCAGTGTCTTGGGGCTCGGGCCCACTTGGAAGGCGTGGGCTTCACGAAAATATGGGAATCAGGCGGAATTCAAGTGTTTTGGCCGTAAAATGCAAAATAATGAGGAACGGTCATGGCACGGTGGTGTCTATGGTTCTTTAGTTAGTATTTGATGGCCCGAAAATATTTTAGGCGACCCGGTTCCGGGGAGCCCTGGACCACTCGGAAGGTGTGGGCTAACACACGAAAAATGGGAATCGGGCAGAATTCTTATTTTTTGGCCGTAAAATGCAAAATAATGAGGAACGGTCATGGCACGGTGGTGTCTATGGTTCTTTAGTTAGTATTTGATGGCCCGAAAATATTTTAGGCGACCCGGTTCCGGGGAGCCCTGGACCACTCGGAAGGTGTGGGCTAACACACGAAAAATGGGAATCGGGCAGAATTCTTATTTTTTGGCCGTAAAATGGAAATCAAGGAGGAATAGTCATTGCGGGGCGGTGACTATGGTTTCTTAGGTCGTATTCGATGGCCTGGAAAAAGTTTAGGCGATCGGGGTCGGGGGGCCTGGGCCCACTCGGAAGGCAAGGGCTATAGCACACGAAAATATGGGAGTCGGGCCAAATTCTAGTTTGTTGGGCGTAAAACGCAGAAAAACGAGGAGAGTTCATGGAGGGACAAAGAATATGGTTCCTTAGGTCGTATTTGATGGCCTAGAAAAAGTTTAGGTGATCTGGGTCCGAGGGGCCTTGCCCACTGGGAAGGCATAGCACACGAAAATATGGGAATCTGGCGGAATTCTAGTTTTTTTGCCGAAAACCGCAAAAACAATGAGGAACGGTCATGGCGAGGCGGTGAATATGGTTCTTTAATTCGTGTTTGATGGACCGAAAAGAATTTAGGCGATCCGAGTCCGGGGGGGCCTGGCCCACTCGGAAGGCGTAGGATATAGTATACGAAAATATGGGAATCGGGCAGAATTCTAGTTTTTTGTCCATAAAATGCAAAACATGAGAAACAATCATGGCGGGGCTGTGACTATGGTTCCTTATGTCGTATATGATGGCCTGGAAAATTTTTAGGTGATCCAGGTCTTGGAGGCCCGGGCCTACTCGGAGGGCGTAGGCTAAAGCACATGAAAATATGGGAATCAGGTGAAATTCTAATTTTTTGGCCGTAAAACGCAAAACAACGAGGAACGTTCAAGGTGGGGCGGTGACTATGGTTTCTTAGGTCATATTTGATGGCCCGAACATATTTTGGACGACCCGGTTCTGGGGGGCCCAGGACCACTCGGCAAGGCGTTTGCTATAACACACGAAAATATTGGAATCGAGCGGAATTCTACTTTTTTGGCCGCAAAACACAAAATAAGAAGGAACGGTCATAGTGGGGCGGTGACTATGGTCCCTTAGGTCGTATTTAATGGCCCGAAAAAATTTTAGGCGATCTGGTTCCGGGGGCCTCGGGACCACTCGGAAGGCATGGGCTATAGCACATGAAAGAGTGGGAATCAGGCGTAATTCTTGATTTTTGGCTGTAAAATGCATAAAAATGAGGAACGGTCATGGAGGGGCAGTGACTATGGTTCCTTAGGTCGCATTATATGGCTCGGAAAAAATTTAGGTGATCAGGGTCCGGGGGGCCCAGGCCCACTCAGAAGGCTTGGGCTATAGCACACGAAAATATAGGAATCGTGCGGAATTCTAGTCTTTTGGCCGTAAAATGCAAAAACACGAGGAGAGGTCATGGAGGGGCGGTGACTATGGTTCCTTAGGTCATATTTGATAGCCCGAAAAAATTTTAGGCGATCCGATTGCGGGGGGCCCGGCCCACTTGGAAGGCGTGGGCTATAGCACACGAAAATATGGGAATCGGGCGGAATTCTAGTTTTTTGGCCGTAAAACGCAAACAATGAGGAACGATCATGGCAGAGAGGTAACTATGGTTCCATAGGTCCTATGTTATAGCTCGGAAATTTTTTAGGCGATCGGGGTCCGGGGACTCATGCCCACTCGGAAGGCTTGGGCAATAGCACACGAAAATATGGCAATCTAGCGGAATTCTAGTTTTTTAGCCGTAAAACGCAAAACACGAGGATCGGTCATGGCAAGGCGGTGACTATGATTTTTAATGTTGTATTTGATGGCCCGAAAAAATTTTAGGCGATCCGAGTCCGGGTGTGCCCGGCCCACTCATTAGGCGTGGGCTATATCACACGAAAATATGGGAATTGGGCGGAATTCTAGTTTTTTGGCCGTAAAATGCAAAAAATGAGAAACGATCATGGCGGGGCGGTGACTAATGTTCCTTAGGTCGTATTTGTTGGCCCTAAAAAGTTTTAGGCGATCTGGGTCTGGGGGCCCGGTCTCACTCGGAGGGTGTGGGCTATAGCACACGAAAATATGGCAATCTAGCGGAATTCTAGTTTTTTGGCCGTAAAATGCAAAAAATGAGAAACGATCATGGCGGGGCGGTGACTAATGTTCCTTAGGTCGTATTTGTTGGCCCTAAAAAGTTTTAGGCGATCTGGGTCTGGGGGCCCGGTCTCACTCGGAGGGTGTGGGCTATAGCACACGAAAATATGGAAATCTCGCGGAATTCTGGTTTTTTGCCGTAAACCGCAAAAACAATGAGGAACGGTCATGGCGAGGCAATAACTATGGTTCTTTAGTTCGTATTTGATGGACCGAAAAGAATTTAGGTGATTCGAGTCCAGGGGGCCCGGCCCACTCGGAAGGCGTAGGATATAGCACACGAAAATATGGGAATCGGGTGAAATTCTAATTGTTTGGCCGTAAAACGCAAAACAACGAGGAACGTTCAAGGTGGGGCGGTGACTATGGTTTCTTAGGTCATATTTGATGGCCCGAACATATTTTGGACGACCTGGTTCTGGGGGGCCCGGGACCACTCGGCAGGCGTGGCTATAGCACATGAAAAAATGGGAATCGGGCGGAATTCTAGTTTTTTGGCCGTAAACGCAAATAAACGAGGAACGGTCATGGCGGGGCAGTGACTATGGTTCCTTGGGTTGTATTCGATGGCCCGGAAAAGTTTTAAGGGATCGCCGTCCGGGGGGCCGGGCGCACTCGGAAGGCGTGGGCTATTGCACACGAAAATATGGGAATGAGGCGAAATTCTAATATTGTTTGCCGTAAACCGCAAAAACAATCAAGAACGGTCATGGCAAGGCAGTGACTATGGTTCTTTAGGTCGTATTTGATGGACCGAAAAGAATTTAGGCGATCCGAGTCCGGGGGCCACGGCCTAATCGAAAGGCATGGGCTAAAGCACACGAAAATATGGGAATCGGGCGGAATTCTAGTTTTTTAGCCGTAAAACGCAAAACACGAGGATCGGTCATGGCAAGGCAGTGACTATGGTTCTTTAGGTCGTATTTGATGGACCGAAAAGAATTTAGGCGATCCGAGTCCGGGGGCCACGGCCTAATCGAAAGGCATGGGCTAAAGCACACGAAAATATGGGAATCGGGCGGAATTCTAGTTTTTTGGCCGTAAAATGCAAAGTAACAAGGAACGGTCATGGCGGGGCGGTGACTATGGTTCCTTATATTGTATTTGATGGCCCGAAAAATTTTTAGGCGATCCGGTTCTGGGGGCATGGGACCACTCGGAAGGCGTGGGCTATAGCACACGAAAAAATAGGAATCGGGCAGAATTCTAGTTATTTGGCCGTAAAACGTAAAACAAAGAGGAACAGTCTTGTAGAGGCGGTGACTATGGTTTTTAATTTTATATTTGATGGCCCGAAAATATTTTAGGCGATCCGAGTCCATGGGGGCCGGCCCACTCTGAAGGCGTGAGCTATAGCACACGAAAATATGGGAATCGGGCGGAATTCTAGTTTTATGGACGTAATACACAAAAAATGAGGAACAATCCTGGCAGGGCAGTGACTATAGTTCCTTAGATCGTATTTGATGGCCCGAAAAATGTTTATGCGATCCGGGTCTGGGGGGCCCGGGCCCACTCCGAAGGCGTGGGCTATAATACACGAAAATTGGGAATCGGGTGGAATTCTCATTTTTTGGCCGCAAAATGTAAAACAATGGGGAACGGTCAAGGCGGGTCGGTGAATATGGTTCCTTATCTCGTATTTTATGGCTTGGAAAATTTTTAGGCGATCCATTATCGGGGGCCCGGGACCACTCGGAAGGCGTGGGCTGTAGCACACGAAAATATGGGAATCGAGCGGAATTCTAATTGTTTTGGCCGTAAAACGCAAAACAACTTAGGAACCATCATGGCAGGGTGGTGACTATGGTTCCTTAGTCGTATTTGATGGCCCACTCGCCAGGCGAGGGCTATAGCACACGAACATATGGGAATCGGGCGGATTTCTAATTATTTGGCCGTAAAATGCTAAAACACGAGGAACGGTCATGGCAGGGCGATGACTATGGTTCCTTAGGTCGTATTTGATGCCCCAAAAAACTTTTAGGCGATCCGATTTTGGGGGGCCCGCGACCACTCGGAAGGCGTAGGCTATAACACACGAAAAAATGGGAATCAAGCGGAATTCTTGTTTTTTGGCCGTAAAATGCAAACACAACGAGGAACAGTCATGGAAGAGCGGTGAATATGGTTCCTTAGGTCGTATTAGATTGCCCGAAAAATATTTAGGTAATCGGGGTCCGAGGTGCCCGGGACCACTCGGAAGGCGTGGGCTATAACACACAAAAAAATTAGAATCGGGCAGAATTTTAGTTATTTGACCGTAAAATGCAAAACATGAGGAACGATCAAGGCGGGGCGGTGACTATGGTTCCTTAGGTTGTATTTTATGGCCCGAAATTGTTTTAAGCGATCTAGGTCTTGGGTGCCGGGCCCACTCGGAAGGCGTGGGCTATAGCACACGAAAATATGGGAATCAGGTAGAATTCTAGTTTTCTAGCCGTAAAATGTAAATAAACGAGGAATGGTCTTGGCGGGCGGTGACTATGGTTCCTTAGATCGTATTATATGGTCCAAAAAAAAATTAGGCGATCCGGGTCCGGGGGCCCGGGCCCACTCGGAAAGCATGGACAATAGCACACGAAAATATGGGAATCGGGCGGAATTCTAGTTTTCTAGCCGTAAAACGCAAATAAACGAGGAACGGTCATGGCGGGCGGTGACTATGGTTCCTTAGATCGTATGATATGGTCCAAAAATAAATTAGGCGATCCGGGTCCGGGGGGCCGGGCCCACTCGGAAAGCATGGACAATAGCACACGAAAATATGGAAATCAGGTAGAATTCTAGTTGTTTGGCCGTAAAACGCAAAAGAACGAGGAACGGTCATGGCGGGGCGGTGACTATGGTTCCTTAGGTCTTACTTGATGGCCCAAAAACATTTAAGGCTATCCGGTTCTGGAGGGGCCCGGCACACTCGGAAGGCGGCACACAAAAATATGGAAATCGATCGGAATTCTAGTGTTTTGGCCGTAAAATGCAAAACAATGAGGAAGGTCATGGAGGGGTGGTGACTATGGTTCCATAGGTCATATTTGATGGCCCTAAAAATTTTTAGGCGATTCGGGTCCTGGGGGCCCTACCCACTGGGAAGGCGTGGGCTATAGCACACGAAAATATAGGAATCAGGCAGAATTCTAGATTTTTTGCCGTAAAACGCAAAACATTGAGGAACGGTCATGGCGGGGCGGTGACTATGGTTCCTTAGGTCTTACTTGATGGCCCGAAAAAATTTAAGGCGATCCGGTTCTGGAGGGGCCTGGCCCACTCGGAAGGCGGCACACGAAAATATGGAAATCGGTCGGAATTCTAGTGTTTTGGCCGTAAAATGCAAAACAACGAGGAAGGTCATGGCGGGGTGGTGACTATGGTTCCATAGGTCGTATTGGATGGCCCGAAAAATGTTTATGCGATCCGGGTCTGGGGGGCCCGGGCCACTGGGAAGGCGTTGGCTACAGCACACGAAAATATGGGAATCAGGCAAAATTCTAGATTTTTGGTCGTAACCCGCAAAATAAACGAGGTACGATCATGGCGGGGCGGTGACTATGGTTCCTTAGGTCGTATTTGATGGACTTGAAAAATTTTAGGCGATCCGGGTCCTGGGGGCCTTGCCCACTGGGAAGGCGTGGGCTATGCACACGAAAATAAGAGAAACGGGCGGAATTATAGTTTTTTGGCCGTAAAATGGAAAACAACAAGGAATGGTCATTGCGGGGCGGTGACTATGGTTTCTTAGGTCGTATTCGATGGCCCGGAAGAATGTTAGGCGATCGGGGTAGGGGAGGCCTGGGCCCACTCGGAAGGCATGGGCTATAGCACACGAAAATATGGGAGCCGGGCCAAATTCTAGTTTGTTGGACGTAAAACGCCAAAACACGAGGAGTGTTCATGGCGGGACAGTGACTATGGTTCCTTAGGTCGTATGTGATGGCCCAGAAAAATTTTAGGCGATCTGGGTCCGGGGGGCCTTGCCCACTGGGAAGGCATAGCACATGAAAATGTGGGAATCTGGCGGAATTCTGTTTTTTTTGCCGAAAACCGCAAAAACAATGAGGAACGGTCATGGCGAGGTGGTGAATATGGTTCTTTAGTTCGTGTTTGATGGACCAAAAATAATTTAGGCTATCCGAGTCCGGGTGGGCCGGCCCACTCGGAAAGCGTAGGATATAGTACACGAAAATATGGGAATCAGGCAGAATTCTAGTTTTTTGTCCATAAAATGCAAAACATGAGAAACAATCATGGTGGGGCTGTGACAATGGTTCCTTAGGTCGTATATGATGGCCTGGAAAATTTTTAGGCGATCCTGGTCCTGGCGGCCCGGGCCCACTCGGAGGGCGTAGGCTAAAGCACATGTAAATATGGGAATCGGGTGGAATTCTAGTTTTTTGGTCGTAAAACGCAAAACAACGAGGAACGGCCAAGGCGGGGCGGTGACTATGGTTCCTTAAGTCATATTTGATAGCCCGAACATATTTTGGATGACCCGATTCTAGTGGGCCCTGGACCATTCGGAAGGCGTGGTCTATAGCACACGAAAAAATGGGAATCGGGCGGAATTCTAGTTTTTTGGCCGTAAACGCAAATAAACGAGGAACGGTCATGGCGGGGCAGTGACTATGGTTCCTTGGGTCGTATTCGATGGCCCGGAAAAGTTTTAGGGGATCGCCGTCCGAGGGGCCGGGCGCACTCGGAAGGCGTGGGCTATTGCACACGAAAATATGGAAATCAGGCGAAATTCTAATTCTTTTGCCGTAAACCACAAAAACAATCAGGAACGGTCATGGAAAGGTGGTGACTATGGTTCATTAGGTCGTATTTGATGGACCGAAAAGAATTTAGGCGATCCGAGTCCGGGCCCGCCGGCCTAATCGAAAGGCGTGGGCTAAAGCACACGAAAATATGGGAATCGGGCGGAATTCTAGTTGTTTGGCCGTAAAATTCAAAGAAATGAGGAAGGGTCATGCCGGGGCGGTGACTATGGTTCCTTAGGTCTTATTTGATTGCCCGAAAAGGTTTTAGGTAATCGAGGTCCAGGGTGCCCGGGACAACTTGGAAGGTGTGGGCTATAACACAAGAAAATATTGGAATCGGGCAGAATTTTAGTTATTTGACCGTAATATGCAAAACACGAGAAACGATCAAGGTGGGGCGGTGACTATCGTTCCTTAGGTCGTATTTTATGGCCCGAAATGTTTTTAAGTGATCTGGGTCTGGGGGGCCGGGCCCACTCGGAAGGCGTGGGCTATAGCACACGAAAATATGGGAATCAGGCAGATTTCTAGTTTTCTAGCCGTAAAATACAAATAACGAGGAACGGTCATGGCAGGCCGTGACTATGGTTCCTTAGATCGTATGATATGGTCCAAAAATAAATTAGGCGATCCGGGTCCAGGGGGCCCGGGCCCACTCGGAAAGCATGGACAATAGCACACGAAAATATGGGAATAAGGTGGAATTCTAGATGTTTTGCTGTAAAATGCAAAAAAACGAGGAACGTTCATTGCGGGGCAGTGACTATGGTTCCTTAGATCATATGATATGGTCCAAAAATAAATTAGGCGATCCGGGTCCGGGGGGCCCTGGCCCACTGGCAAAGCATGGACAATAGCACACAAAAATATGGGAATAAGGCAGAATTCTAGATTTTTTACCGTAAAACGCAAAAAAATGAGGCACGGTCATGGCGGGGCGGTGACTATGGTTCCTTAGGTCTTACTTGATGGCCCAAAAAAATTTAAGTCCATCCGGTTCCAGGAGGGGCCCGACCCACTCGGAAGGCGGCACACGAAAATATGGAAATCGGTCGGAATTCTAGTGTTTTGGCCGTAAAATGCAAAACAATGAGGAATGTCATGGCGGGGCGGTGACTATGGTTCCATAGGTTGTATTTGATGGCCCTGAAAAATTTTAGGCGATTCGGGTCCTGAGGGCCCTGCCCACTGGGAAGGCGTTGGCTATAGCACACGAAAATATGGGAATCAGGCGGTATTCTAGATTTTTGGTCGTAACCCGCAAAATAAACGAGGTACGATCATGGCGGGGTAGTTACTATGGTTCCTTAGGTCGTATTTGATGGACCTGAAAAATTTTAGGCGATTCGGGTCCTGGGGGCCTTGCCCATTGGGAAGGCGTGGGCTATGCACACGAAAATATGGAAAACGGGCAGAATTCTAGTTTTTTGGCCGTAAAACGCAAAAATAATGAGGAACGGTCATGGAGGGGGAATGACTATGGTTCCTTAGATCGTAATTGATGGACTGGAAAATTGTTAGGCGGTCTAGGTCCGGGGGCCCTGCCCACTGGGAAGGCGTGGGCTATGGCACACGAAAATATGGAAAAAGGGTGGAATTCTAGTTTTTTGGCCATAAAACGCAAAATAACGAGGAACGGTCATGGTTGGGCGGTGACTATGGTACATTATGTTCAATTTTATGGCTCGAAAAAATTTTACGCGATCCGGGGGCCCTTGCCCACTTGGAAGGCGTGGGCTACAGAACACTAAACTATAGGAATCGGGGGGAATTCTAGTTGTATGGCTGTAAAACGCAAAAAATGAGGAAATGTCATGGCGGGGCAGTGACTATTGTACCTTAGATTCAATTTGAGGGCCAGAAATATTTTAGCGATGCGAGTCCAGGGGGACCCGCACACTGGGAAGGCGTGGGCTATAGCACACGAAAATATGGGAAACAGGCAGAATTCTAGTTTTTTGGCCGTAAAACGCAAAATAAATGAGGAACGGTCATGGAGGGGCTGTGACTATGGTTCCTGAGGTCGTATTTGATGACCCGGAATAATTTTAGGCGATCCGGGGGGCCCTGCCCACTGGAAAGGCGTGGGCTATAGCACATGAAAATATAGGAATCGGGTGGAATTCTAGTTTTTTCGCCGTAAAATGCAAAACAACGATCAACGGTCATGGCAGGGCGGTGACTATGGTACCTTATGTTCAATTTGATGGCCCGGAAAACTTTTAGGCGATTCGGGTCCGTGGACCCGGCCCACTGGGAAGGCGTGGGCTACGGCACACGAAAATATGGGAAAAGAGCGGAATTCTAGTTTTTTGGCTGTAAAACGCAAAATAACGAGGAACGGTCATGGCGGGGCAGTGACTATGGTACATTATGTTCAATATTATGGCCCGGAAAATTTTTAGGCGATCCGGGTCCAGGGGGGCCTGTCCACTGGGAAGGCGTGGGCTATAGCACACGAAAATATTGGAATCGGGCAGAATTCTAGTTTTATGGCCGTAAAACGCAAAACAATGAGGAACTATCAAGGAGGGGCGATGACTATTGTACCTTAGATTCAATGTGATGGCCCAAAAAATTTTTTAGGCTATCTGGGTCCGGGGGACCCGCCCACTGGGAAGGCGTGGGCTATAGCACACAAAAATATGGGAAATAGGCAGAATTCTAGTTTTTTGGTCGTAAAACGCAACATAAACAAGGAACGGTCATGGCGGGCGATGACTACTGTTCCTTAGGTCGTATTTGATGACTCGAAAATATTTTAGGCGATCCGGGTCCGGGGGGCCCTGCCCACTCGGAACGCATGGGCTATAGCACACGAAAATATGGGAATCAGGCGGAATTTTAGATTTTTGATCGTAAAACACAAAAAACGAGAAACGGTCATGGAAGGGCGGTGACTATGGTCCCTTATGTTCAATCTAATGGGCCGTAAATATTTTAGGCGATCTGGGTCCAGGGGCCCTGCCCACTGGGAAGGCGTGGGCTATAGCATATGAAAATATGGGAATCGGGCAGAATTCTAGTTATTTTTGCTATAAAATGTACAAAAATGAGGAACTGTCATGGCGGGGCAGTGACTATAGTACCTTAGGTTCAATATGATGGCCCGAAAAAATTTTAGGCGATCCGAGTCTGGGGGCCCCTACCCACAGGGAAAGGGTGTGCTATAGTACACGAAAATATGGGAATCAGGCGGAATTCTAGTATTTTGGCTGAAAAATGCAAAATAAATGAGGAACGGTAATGGAGGGGCGGTGACTATAGTTCCTTAGGTCTTATTTGATGTCCCTAAAAACTTTTAGGCGATCCGGGTCCAGGGGGCCCTGCCCACTGGGAAGGCGTGGGCTATAGCACACTAAAATATGAGAATCAGGCGGAATTCTAGTTTTTTGGTCATAAAATGCTAAAACACGAGGAACGGTCATGGCAGGGCGGTGACTATGGTTCCTTAGGTCGTATTTGATGGCTCGAAAAATTTTAGGCGATTCGGTTTCGGGGGCCCGGGAATACTCGGAAGGCGTGGGCAATAACACACGAAAAAATGGTAATCAGGTGGAATTCTTGCTTTTTTTTGTGGTAAAATGCAAAACAATGAGGAACGGTCATGGCAGGGCGGTGACTATGGTTCCTTAGGTCGTATTAGATTGCCCGGAAAATTTTTAGGCAATCGGAGTCCAGGGTGCCCGGGACCACTCGGAAGGCGTGGGCAATAGCACACGAAAATATGGAAATCGGGCAGAATTTTAGTTTTTTGACCGTAAATAGCAAAACACAAGGAATGATCAAGGCGGGGCGGTGATTATGGTTCCTTAGGTCATATTTTATGGCCCAAAATGTTTTTAAGTGATCCGGGCCTGGGAGGCCGGGCCCACTCGGAAGGCGTGGGCTATATAGCACATGAAAATATGAGAATTAGGCAGAATTCTAGTTTTCTAGCCGTAAAACGCAAATAAAAGAGGAAAGATCATGGCGAGCGGTGACTATGGTTCCTTAGATCGTATGATATGTCCCAAAAATAAATTAGGCGATCCGGATTCGGGGGGCCCGGTCCCACTCGGAAAGCATGGACAATAGCACTCGAAAATATGGGAATCGGGCGGAATTCTAGTTTTTTGGCCGTAAAACGCAAAAG
>AWOL01S0021783.1:0-14183 GCA_000715115.1 Nicotiana otophora | reverse complement strand
TGGCAGGGCGGTGACTATGGTTCCTTAGGTCGTATTTGATGGCTCGAAAAATTTTAGGCGATTCGGTTTCGGGGGCCCGGGAATACTCGGAAGGCGTGGGCAATAACACACGAAAAAATGGTAATCAGGTGGAATTCTTGCTTTTTTTTGTGGTAAAATGCAAAACAATGAGGAACGGTCATGGCAGGGCGGTGACTATGGTTCCTTAGGTCGTATTAGATTGCCCGGAAAATTTTTAGGCAATCGGAGTCCAGGGTGCCCGGGACCACTCGGAAGGCGTGGGCAATAGCACACGAAAATATGGAAATCGGGCAGAATTTTAGTTTTTTGACCGTAAATAGCAAAACACAAGGAATGATCAAGGCGGGGCGGTGATTATGGTTCCTTAGGTCATATTTTATGGCCCAAAATGTTTTTAAGTGATCCGGGCCTGGGAGGCCGGGCCCACTCGGAAGGCGTGGGCTATATAGCACATGAAAATATGAGAATTAGGCAGAATTCTAGTTTTCTAGCCGTAAAACGCAAATAAAAGAGGAAAGATCATGGCGAGCGGTGACTATGGTTCCTTAGATCGTATGATATGTCCCAAAAATAAATTAGGCGATCCGGATTCGGGGGGCCCGGTCCCACTCGGAAAGCATGGACAATAGCACTCGAAAATATGGGAATCGGGCGGAATTCTAGTTTTTTGGCCGTAAAACGCAAAAGCATGAGGAACGATCATGGCGGGGCGGTGACTATGGTCCCTTAGGTCTTACTTGATGGCCCGGAAAAATTTAAGGCAATCCGGTTCCGGAGGGGTCCGGCCCACTCGGAAGGCGGCACACGAAAATATGGAAATCGATCGGAATTCTAGTGTTTTGGCCGTAAAACGCAAAACAATGAGGAAGGTCATGGTGGGGCGGTGACTGTGGTTCCATAGGTCATATTTGATGGCCCTGAAAGCTTTTAGGCGATTCGAGTCCTGGGGGCCCTACCCACTGGGAAGGCATGGGCTATACTATACGAAAATATGGGAATCAGGCAGAATTCTAGATTTTTGGCCGTAACCAACAAAATAAATGAGGTACGATCATGGCGGGGCGGTGACTATGGTTCCTTAGGTCGTATTTGATGGACCTAAAAAATTTTAGGAGATTCGGGTCCTGGGGGCCCTGCCCACTGGGAAGGCGTGGGCTATAGCACACGAAAATATGGGAATCGGACGGAATTCTAGTTTTTTGGCCGTAAAACGCAAAACAATGAGGAACGGTCATGGAGGGGAGATGACTATGGTTCCTTAGATCGTAATTGATGGCCTGGAAAATTTTTAGGCGATCTGGGTACGGGGGCCCTGCCCACTGGGAAGACGTGGGCTATGGCACACAAAAATATGGAAAAAGGGTGGAATTTTAGTTTTTTGTCCATAAAACGCAAAATAACGAGGAACGGTCATGGCTGGGCGGTGACTATGGTACATTATGCTCAATGTTATGGCTGTAAAAAATTTTAGGCGATCCGGGGGCCCCTGCCCACTTGGAAGGCGTGGGCTATAGCACACTAAAATATGGGAATAGGGAGCAATTCTAGTTTTATGGCCGTAAAATGCAAAACAACGAGGAACTATCATGAAGGGGCGATGACTATTGTACCTTAGATTCAATTTGATGGCCCGGAAAAATTTTAGGCGATGCGGGTCAGGGGGGACCCGCCTACTAGGAAGGCGTGGGCTATAGCACACGAAAATATGGGAAACAAGCAGAATTCTAGTTTTTTGGTCGTAAAACGCAAAATAAACGAGGAACGGTCATGGCGGGATAGTGACTATGGTTACTTAGGTTGTATTTGATGACCAGGAAATATTTTAGGCGATCCGGGTCCGGGGGTCCTTGCCCACTGGGAAGGCGTGGGCTATAGCACACGAAAATATAGGAATCAGGCGAAATTCTAGTTTTTTTGCCGTTAAATGCAAAACAACGAGCCATAGTCATGGCAGGGCAGTGACTATGGTACCTTATGTTCAATTTGATTGCCCGGAAAAATTTTAGGCGATTCGGGTCCGGGGGCTCTGCCCACTGGGAAGGCGTGGGTTATGGCACACGAAAATATGGTAAAAGAGCGGAATTCTAGTTTTTTGGCTGTAAAACTCAAAATAACGAGGAAAGGTCATGGAGGGGTGGTAACTATGGCACATTATGTTCAATTTTATGGCGCAGATAAATTTTAGGCGATCCGGGTCCGGGGCCCCTGCCCACTGGGAAGGCGTGGGCTATAGCACACGAAAATATGGGAATCGGGCGGAATTCTAGTGTTTTGGCTGTAAAACGCAAAAAACGAGGAACGGTCATGGCGGGGCGATGACTATGGTTACTTAGATCGTTATTGATGGCCCGAAAATTTTTTAGGCGATCTGGGTCCGGGGGCCCTGCCCACTGGGAAGGCGTGGGCTATGGCACACAAAAATATGGAAAAGGGGTGGAATTTTAGTTTTTTGTCCGTAAAATGCAAAATAACGAGGAACGGTCATGGCTGGGCGATGACTATGGTACATTATGCTCAATGTTATGGCTCAGAAAAATTTTAGGCGATCCCGGTTCCCTGCCCACTTGGAAGACGTGGACTATAGCACACTAAAATATAGGAATCGGGAGGAATTCTAGTTTTTTGGTCGTAAACCGCAAAAAAATGAGGAACTGTCCAGGCGGGGCCGTGACTATTGTACCTTAGATTCAATGTGATGGCCCAAAAATATTTTAGGCGATCTGGGTCCGGGGGAACCCGCCCATTGGGAAGGCGTGGGCTATAGCACACGAAATATTGGAAACAAGCAGAATTCTAGTTTTTTGGCCGTAAAATACAAAATAAATGAGGAACGGTCATGGCGGGGCGGTGACTATGGTTCTATAGGTCATATTTGATCACCCGAAAAACTTTGAGATGATCCGGGTCCGGGGAGCCCTGCCCACTGGGAAGGCCTGGGCTATAGCACACGAAAATATGGGAATCAGGCAGAATTCTAGTTTTTTGGCCGTAAAACACAAAACAACAAGGAATGGTCATGGAAGGGGGGTGACTATGGTACATTATGTTCAATTTGATGGCCCGAAAAATTTTTAGGCGATCCGGGTCCAGGGGCCCTGCCCACTGGGAAGGCGTGGGCTATAGCACATGACAATATTGGAATCGGGCGAAATTCTAGTTTTTTGGCCGTAAAATGCACAAAAATGAGGAACTGTTAGGGCGGGGCAGTGACTATAGTACATTAGGTTCAATATGATTGCCCCAAAAAATTTTAGGCGATCCGGGTCCGGGGGGCCCTGCCTACAAGGAAAGCGTGTTTTATAGCACACAAAAATATGGGAATCAGGCGGAATTCTAGTATTTTGGCTGTAAAATGCAAAATAAACGAGGAACGGTAATGGCGGGGCGGTGACTATGGTTCCTTAGGTCATATTGGATGGCCTTAAAAACTTTTAGGCGATCCGGGTCCAGGGGGCCCTGCCCACTGGGAAGGCGTGGACTATAGCACACTAAAATATGGGAATCAGGCGAAAATCTAGTTTTTTAGCCATAAAACGCAAATAAATGAGGAACTGTCATGGAGGGGGTGAATATTCTACCTTAGGTTTAATTTGATGGCCCGGAAAGTTTTTACGCGATCCTGGTCCGGGGGGACATGCCCATTGGGAAGGCGTGGGCAGCACACGAAAATATGGGAATTAGGCAGAATTCTAGTTTTTGGCCGTAAAACGCAAAATAAACGAGGAACGGTCATAGCGGGGTGGTGAATATGGTTCTTTGGGTCGTATTTGATGGCCCGTAAAAAGTTTAGGCGATCCGGGTCCGGGGGGCCCTGCCCACTGGGAAGGCGTGGGCTATAGCACACGAAAATATAGGAATCGGGCGGAATTCTAGTGTTTTGGCCGTAAAACTCAACAAAACAAAGAACGGTCATGGCTGAGCAGTGACTATGGTACCTTATGTTCAATTTGATGGCCCGGAAAAAAATTAGGCGATTCGGGTCCGGGGGGCCTTGCCCACTGGGAAGGCGTGGGTTACAGCACACGAAATTTGGGAATCAGGCAGAATTCTAGTATTTTGTCCGTAAAATGCAAAAGCACGAGGAACTATCATGGCGAGGCAGTGACTATGGTTCCTTAGGTTCAGTTTGATGGCCCTAAAAAATTTTAGGTGATACGGGTGTGGGGGGCCCTGCCCACTAGGAAGGTCTGGGCTATAGCACACGAAAATATGAGTATCAGTCGGAATTCTAGTTTTTTGGGCGTAAAACGCAAATTAAACGAGAAACGGTCATGTCTGGGCGGTGACTATGGTTACTTAGGTCGTATTCTATGGCCTGAAAAATGTTAAGGCGATCCGGGTCCGGGGGCCCGGGCCCACTATGAAGGCGTGGGCTATAGCACCCGAAAATATGGGAATCAGGCAGAATTCTAGTTCTTTGGCCGTAAAATGCAAAAGAAACGAGGAACGGTCATGGCGCGGCAGTGACTATGGTTCCTTACATCATATTTGATGGCCCGAAAATATTTAAGGCGATCCGGGTCCGTAGGGGCCCGGCCCACTCGGAAAGCGGCACACGAAAATATGGTAATTGGGCGGAATTCTAGTTTTTTGGCCGTAAAACGCAAAACACCGAAGAACGGTCATGGCAGGGCGGTGACTATGGTTCCTTAGGTCATATTTGATGGCTCGGAAAACTTTTAGGCGATCGGGGTCTGGGCCCTCTCGGAAGGCGTGGGCTGTAGCACATGAAAATTTAGGAATCAGGCGGAATTCTATTTGTTTGGCCGTAAAACACAAAACAACGAGGAAAGGTCATGGCGGGGCAGTGACTATGGCACCTTAGGTTCAATTTGATGGCCCGAAAAAATTTTAGGCGATCAGGGTCCGGGGGCCCTGCCCATTGGGAAGGCGTGGTCTATAGCACACGCAAATATAGGAATCGGGCGGAATTCTAGTTTTTTGGCCGTAAAACGCAACAAAACAAGTAACGATCATGGTGGGGTAGTGACTATAGTACCTTATGTTCAATTTGATGTCCCGAAAAAAATTTAGGCGATTCGGGTCCGGGGGGCCTTGCCCACTGAGAAGGCATGGGCTTTAGCACACGAAATATGGGAATGAGGCGGAATTATAGTATTTTGGCCGTAAAATGCAAAAACACGAGGAACTATCATGGCCTTGCCCACTGGGAAGGTGTGGGCTATAGCACACAAAAATATGGGAATCCGTCGGAATTCTAGTTTTTTGGGCATAAAATGCAAATTAAACGAGGAACGGCCATGGCGGGGCGGTGACTATGGTTCCTTAGGTCGTATTCTATGGCCTAAAAATGTTAAGGCGATCCGGGTCCTGGGGCCCGGGCTCACTCTGAAGGCGTGGGCTATAGCACACGAAAATATGGGAATCGGGCGGAATTCTAGTTCTTTGGCCGTAAAATGCAAACCAACGAGGAACGCTCATGGAGCGGCAGTGACTATTGTTCCTTACGTCGTATTTGATGGCCCGAAAATATTTAAGGCGATCTTGTTCCGTAGGGGTCCGGCCCACTCGGAAAGCGGCACACGAAAATATGGTAATCGGGCGAAATTCTAGTTTTTTTGCCGTAAAATGCAAAAAACCGAAAAACGGTCATGGAAGGGCGGTGACTATGGTTCCTTAGGTCGTATTTGATGTCCCGAAAACTTTTTAGGCGATCGGCGTCTGGGCCCTATCGGAAGGCGTGGGCTGTAGCACATGAAAATGTAGGAATCGGGCGGAATTCTAGTTGTTTGGCCGTATAACACAAAAACACGAGGAAAGGTCATGGCAGGGCGGTGACTATGGCACCTTAGGTTCAATTTGATGGCCCGAAAAAATTTTAGGCGATCAGGGTCCAGGGGCCCCTGCCCACTGGGAAGGCGTGGTCTATAGCACACGAAAATATGGGTATCAGTCGGAATTCTAGTTTTTTGGGCGTAAAATGCAAATTAAACGAGGAACGTTCATGGCGGGGCGGTGACTATGGTTCCTTAGGTCGTATTCTATGGCCTGAAAAATGTTAAGGCGATCCGGGTCCGGGGTCCCGGGCCCACTTTGAAGGCGTGGGCTATAGCACACGAAAATATGGGAATCGGGCGGAATTCTAGTTCTTTTGTCGTAAAATGCAAAACAATGAGGAACGGTCATGGAGCGGCAGTGACTATGGTTCCTTACATCATATTTGATGGCCCGTAAATATTTAAGGCGATCCGTTTCCGTAGGGGCCCGGCCCACTCGAAAAGCGGCACACGAAAATATGGTAATCGGGCGAAATTCTAATTTGTTGGCCGTAAAATACCAAAAACCGAAGAACGGTCATGGAAGGGCGGTGACTATGGTTCCTTAGGTCATATTTGATGGCCCGAAAATTTTTAGGCGATCGGGGTCTTGGCCCTCTCGGAAGGCGTGGGCTATAGCACACAAACATTTAGGAATCAGGCGGAATTCTAGTTGTTTGGCCGTAAAACACAAAACAACAAAGAAAAGTCATGGCGGGGCGGTGACTATGGAACCTTAGGTTCAATATGATGGCCCGGAAAACTTTTAGGCCATCTGGGTCTGGGGGGCCCTGCACACTAGGAAGGCGTGGCCTATAGCACACGAATATATGGGAATCAGGCAGAATTCTAGTTTGTTGGGCCGTAAAACGCAAACAAACGAGGAACGGTCATGGCGGGGCAGTGACTATGGTTCCTTAGGACATATTCTATGTCCCAAAAAATGTTAAGGCGATCGGGTTTGGGGGGCCGGGCCCACTCGGAAGGCATGGGCTATTGCACACAAAAATAGGAGAATCAGGCGGAATTCTAGTTTTTTGGCCGTAAAACGCAAAACCAATGAGGAACGGTCATGGCGGGGCGGTAATTATGGTTCCTTAGGTCGTATTGCATGGCACGGATAATTTTTAGACGATCGGGGTCCGAGGTGCCCGGGCCCACACAGAAGGCGTGGGCTATACCACACGAAAATATGAGAATCGTGCGGAATTCTAGTTTTTTGCCATAAAACGCAAAACAAATGAGGAATGATCATGGCAGGGCAGTGACTATGGTTACTTAGGGCCAGGAAAAAGTTTAGGCGATCGGGGGTCCGGGGTGCCCTGCCCACTAGGAAGGCGTGGGCTATAGCACATGAAAATATGGGAATCGGACGGAATTCTAGGTTTTTGGCCGTAAAACGCAAAAAACAAGGAATGGTCATGGCGGGGCGGTAACTATGGTTCCTTAGGTCGTATTTCATGGCCCAAAACTTTTTTAGGCGATCAGGGTCCGGGGGGCCCAGAACCACTCAGAAGGCGTGGGCTATAGCACACGAAAATATGGGAATCGTGCGGAATACTAGTTGTTTGGGCGTAAAATGCAAATAAATGAGGAATGGTCATGGCAGGGACTTGACTGTGGTACCTTTGGTCGTATTCGATGGCCCAGAAATACTTTAGGCGATCGGGGTCCTGGGGGCCCGGGCCCACTCGAAAATCGTGTGCAATAGCACAAGAAAATATGGGAATCGGGAAAAATTCTGATTTTTTAGGCCGTAAAATGCATGAAGACGAGGAACGGTCATGGCGATCCGGGTCCGGGGGCTGTAGCACACGAAAATATGGGAATCGGGCGAATTCTAGTTTTTTGGCCGTAAATGCAAAAAACAAGAAAAGGTCATGGCGGGGCAGTGACTATGGTTTCTTAGGTCGTATTGCATGGACCATACAATTTTTAGGCGATCAGGGTCCTGGGGGCCCAGGCCCACTCAAAAGGCGTGGGTTATAGCACACAAAAATATGGGAATCATGCAGAATTCTAGTTTTTTGGCCGTAAAAAGCAAACAAATGAGGAACGGTCATGGCGGGGTGGTGACTATGGTTCCTTAGGTCCTATTTGATGGCCCGGAAATATTTAATGCGATCCGGATCCGGAGGGCCCGGGCCCACTCGGAATGCACGGGCTATGGCACACGAAAATATGGGAATCGTGCGGAATTCTTGTTTTTTGGCCGTAAAAAGCAAACAAATGATGAATGGCCATGGCGGGGCGGTGAGTATGGTTCCTCAGGTAGTATTTGATGGCCCAAAATTTTTTAGGCGATCCGGGTCTTGGGGGGTCGGGCCCACACGGAAGGCGTGGGCTATAGTACATGAAAATATAGAAATCGGGCCGAACTCTAGTTGTTTGGCCGTAAAATGCAAGAAAATGAAGAACAGTCATGGCGGAGCGGTGACTGTGGTACCTTACGTCGTATTTTATGGCCCAAAAAAAATTTATGCGATCGGGGTCCAGGGGACCGGGCCCACTCAGAAGGCGTGGCCTATCGCACACGAAAATATGGGAATCTGGCGCAATTCTAGTTCTTTGGCCGTACAACGCAAAATAATGAGGAAAGGTCATGGCGGGGCGGTGACTATGGTTCCTTAGGTCATATTTTAAGGCCCGGAAAATTTTTAGGCGATCCGGGTCCGGGGGGCTCGGGACCACTCGGGAGCAATTCTAGTTGTTTGGCCGTAAAACGCAAAACAAAAAGATGAACGGTCATGGCGGGGTGGTGACTATGTTTCCTTAGGTCGTATTTGATGGCCATGAAAAATTTAAGGCAATCCGGGTCTGGAGGGGCCCGGCCCACTTGGAAGGAGGCACACGAAAAACGCAAAAAACAAACAAGGAAAGGTCATGGCGGGGCGGTGACTATGGTTCCTTAGGTCGTATTTGGTTGCCCGAAAATAGTTTAGGTGATCGGGGTCCGGGGGGCCCTGCCTACTAGAAAGGCGTGGGCTATAGCACATGCAAATATGGGTATCAGACGGAATTCTAGTTTTTTGGCTGTAAAACGCAAAACAACTAGGAACGGTCATGGAAGGGTGGTACTATCGTTCCTTAGGTCGTATTTCATGGCCCATAAAAGTTTTAGGCGATCGGGGTCCGGGGGACCGGGCCCACTCAGAAGACGTGGGCTATAGCACACGAAAATATGGGAATCGTGCGGAATTCTAGTTTTTTGGCCGTAAAAAGGAAAACAATGAGGAACGGTCATGGGGGGCAGTGACTATGGTTTCTTAGGTCCTATTTGAGGGCCCGGAAAAATTTTAGGCGATCCGGGTCCGGAGGACCCTCCCCACTATGAAGGCGTGGGCTATAGCACACAAAAATATGGGAATCGGACGAAATTCAAGTGTTTTGGCCGTAAAAAGCACAAAAATGAGGAACGGTCATGGCGGGAAGATGACTATGGTTCCTTAGGTCGTATGTTATGGCCCAGAGAAATTTTAGGCGATCGGTGTCCGGGGGGCCTGGGCCAACTCGGAAGGCATGGGCTACAACACACGAAAATATGGGAATCAGGCGGAATTCTAGTTTTTTGGCCGTAAAACAAAAAACAACGAGTAACAGTCATGGCGGAGCGGTGACTATGGTTCCTTAGGTCGTTTCTGATTGCCCGAAAAACTTTTAGGCTATCCGGGTCCGGGGGGGCTGCCCACTGAGAAGACGTGGGCTATAGCACACGAAAATATGGGAATCAGGCGGAATTCTAGTTTTTTGGCCGTAAAACGCATAAAAATGAGGAACGGTCATGGAGGGGCGGTGACTATGGTTCCTTAGGTCATATTTGATGGCCCGGAAACTTTTAGACAATCCGGCTCTGGGGGGCCTGGCCCACACGGAAGGCGTCGGCTATAGCACATGAAAATGTAGGAATCGGGCAGAATTATAGTTTTTTGGCCGTAAAACGCAAGAAAACGAGGAATGGTCATTGAGGGGCAGTGACTATGGTACCTTAGGTCATATTTTATGGCCCGGAAAAATTTAAGGCGATCCGGGTCCGGGGGGCCCTGCCCACTATGAAGGTGTGGGATATAGCACACGAAAATATAGGAATCGGGCTGAATTCTAGTTTTTTGGCTGTAAAACGCAAACAACGAGGAACGATCATGGCGGGGCTGTGACTATGGTTCCTTAGGTCATATTGGATGACCCAGAAAATGTTTAGGCGATCCGAATCTGGGGGGCCGGGGACACTCGGAAAGCGTGGGCTATAGCACACGAAAATATGGGAATCAAGCGGAATTCTAATTCTTTGGCTGTAAAACGCAAAGAAATGATTAATGGTCATGGTGTGGAAGTGACTATGGTTCCTTAGGTCATATTTCATGGCCCGAAAAAATTTAAGGCGATCCGGGTCTGGAGGAGCCTGGCCCACACGGAAGGAAGCACACGAAAATATGGTAATCGGGCAGAATTATAGTTTTTTGGCCGTAAAACGAAAATAATCGAGGAACGGTCATGGAGGGGTATTGACTATGGTTCCTTAGGTCATATTTGATGGCTCGGAAAAATTTTAGGCAATCGGGGTCTGGGCCCACTCAGAAGGGGTGGGCTTTAGCACACTAAAATATGAAAATCGGGAGGAATTCTAGTTTTTTGGCTGTATCACGCAACAACATGAGGAAAGGTCATGGTGGGGCGGTGACTATGGTTCCTTAGGTCGTATTTGATGGCCCAGAAAAATTTTAGGCGATCGGGGTCCGGCGGGTCTGGGCCCTCTCGGAAGAAGTGGGCCGTAGCACATAAAAATATGACAATCGGGCGGAATTCTAGTATTTTTTACCGTAAATGCAAAGAACAAGGAAAGGTCATGGTGGGGCGGTGACTATGGTTCCTTAGGTTGTATTTGGTGGCCCGAAAAAATTTTAGGCGATCGGGGTCCGGGGGGCCCTGTCCAATAGGAAGGCGTGGGCTATAGCACACGAATATATGGGAATCAGGCGGAATTTAAGTTTTTTGGTTGTTAAACGCAAACAAACGTGGAACGGTCATAGCGGGGCGATTACTATGGTACCTTAGGTCCTATTTGATGGCCCGAAAAAATGTTACGCGAACGGGCCCCGGGGGCCCTGCCCATTGGGAAGGCGTGGGCTATAGCACACGAAAATATGGGAATCGGGCGGAATTCTAGTTTGTTTGGCCGTAAAATGCAAACAAACAAGGAACGGTCATGGAGGGGTGGCGACTATTGTTCCTTAGGTCGTATTTGATGGCCCGAAAAAATTTTAGGCGATCGGGGTCCGGGCCCACTCAGAAGGGGTGGGCTATTATAGCACACTAAAATATGGAAATCGGGTGGAATTCTAGTATTTTGGTAGTATAACGCAAAAAATGAGGAATGGTCATGGCGGGCGGTAACTATGATTCCTTAGGTCGTATTTAATGGCCCGGAAATGTTTTAGGCGATTGGGGTCCGGCGGGTCTGGGCCCTCTCGGAAGGCGTGGGCTGTAGCACACAAAAATATGGGAATCGGGCGGAATTCTAGTTTTTTGGCCGTAAATGCAAAAAAACAAGGAAAGGTCATGGTGGGGCAGTGACTATGGTTCCTTAGGTCGTATTTGGTGGCCCGGAAAAACTTTAGGCGATCGGGGTCCGGGGGGCCCTGTCCACTTGGAAGGCGTAGGCTATCATAGCGTGGCGATGACTATGGTACCTTAGGTCGTATATGATGGCTCGGAAAAATTTTACGCGATCGATGTACGGGGGGCCTGGGACCACTCGGAGGCGGGGCTATAGCACACAAAAATATGGGAACCGGGCGGAATTCTAGTTTTTTGGCCGTAAAACGCAAACAAACGAGGATCGTTCATGGTGGGGTAGTGACTATGGTTCCTTAGGTCGTATTTGATGTCCCAAAAATATTTAAAGTGATCCAGGTCCAGAGGGGCATGACCCACTCAGAAGGAGGAACACGAAAATATGTTAATCGGGCGGAAATATTGTTTTTGGCCGTAAAACGAAACAAAATGAGGAACGGTAATGACGGGGTGGTGACTACGGTTCTTAAGCTCGTATTTGATGGCCTGAAAATTTTTTAGACGATCCGGGTCCGGGGGGCTCGGGCCAACTCGGAAGCGCTGGGCAATAGCACACGAAAATATGGGAATCAGGCGGAATTCCGCCCATCAAATAGGACCTAAGGAACCATACTCATCGCCCCGCCATAATCTTTCCTCATTCGTTTGCGTTATACGGCCAAAAAACTAGAATTCCGCCCGATACCCATATTTTAGTGTGCTTGCCCACGCTTTCAGAGTAGGCCCGGACCCCCGGATCCCCATCGCCTAAAAGTTTTCTGGGCCATCAAATACGACCTAAGGAACCATATTCACCGCCCCACCATGACCATTCCTCCTTCGTTTGTGTTTTACATAAAAATAAATAGCATTCCGCCCGATTTTCATATTTTCGTGTGCTATAGCCCACGCCTTCCGAGTGCGCCCAAGCCCCCGGACCCCGGTCGTCTAAAAATTTTTCGGGCCATATAATACGACCTAAGGAACCATATTCGCCGCCATGCCAGGACCGTTCCTCGTGTTTTTGCATTTTATGGCCAAAAAGTAGAATTCCGCCCGATTCATATATTTTCGTGTGCTATATAGCCCACGCCTTCCGAGTGGGCCCGACCCCCCAGACCCAGAGCTCCTAAAAAATTTTCGGGCCATCAAATTCAACCTAAGGTACCATAGTTACCCCTCCGCCATGACCGTTCCTTGTTGTTTTTGCGTTTTACGGCCAAAAAACTAGAATTCTGCTCGATTCTCATAATTTCGTGTGCAATAGCCCACGCCTTCCCAGTGGGCAGGGCCCCCCTGACCCGGATCGCCTAAAATTTTTCTGGGCTATCCAAAACAACCTAAGGAACCATAGTTACCACCCCGCCTTAATCTTCTCATTCTTTTGCGTTATACGGCCAAAAAACTAGAATTCCGCCCGATTCTCATATTTTAGTGTGCAATTGCCCACGCCTTCCAAGTGCGCACGGACCCCCGAAACCCGATCGCCTAAAGTTTTTCCGGGCCATGAAATACTACCTAAGGAACCATAGTCACTGCCCCTCCATGACCATTCCTCGTTTGTTTGCGTTTTATAGCCAAATAACTAGAATTTCGCCCGATTTCCATATTTTCGTATGCTATAGCCCATGCCTTCCGAGTGGGTCCAGGCCCTCCTGACCCGGATCGCTTAAAATATTTTTGGGCCATCAAATAGGACCTCATTCATTTGCGTTATTCGGCCAAAAAACTAGAATTCCGCCCGATTCCCATATTTTAGTGTGTAATTGCCCACGCCTTTAGAGTAGGCCCGGACCCCCGGAACCCGATCACCTAAAACTTTTTCGGGCCATCAAATACGACCTAAGGAACCATATGCACCGCCCCACCATGACCATTCCACTAGATTCCCTTATTTTCGTGTGTTATAGCTAACGCCTTCTGGGTGGGCCCGGTCCCCCGGACCCCGATCACTTAACATTTTTTTGGGTCATATAATACGACCTAAGGAACCATACTCGCCGCCCTGCCAGGACCGTTCCTCATGTTTTTGCATTTTATGGCCAAAAAGTAGAATTCTGCCCGATTTCTATATTTTCTTGTGCTATATAGCCCACGCCTTCCGAGTGGGGCCGACCCCAGGACCCAGATCGCCTAAAAATATTTTGGGCCATCAAATGCAACCTAAGGTACCATAGTTACTCCTCTGCCATGAGCGTTCCTCATTGTTTTTTGCATTTTACAGCCAAAAAACTAGAATTCTGCCCGATTCCCATATTTTCGTGTGTAATAGCCCACGCCTTCCTAGTGGGCAAGGCCCCCCTGACCTGGATCGCCTAAAATTTTTCTGGGTCATCCAATACGACCTAAGGAACCATATTCACCACCCCCGCCATAATCTTTTCTCATTCTTTTGCGTTATACGGCCAAAAAACTAGAATTTCGCCCGATTCTCATATTTTAGTGTGCAATTTCCCACGCCTTCAGAGTGCGCCCGGACCCCCCGGAACCCGATCGCCTAAAATACTTTCGGACTATCAAATACGTCCTAAGGAACCATTGTCACCGCCCCGCCATCACCATTCCTCGTTTGTTTTGCGTTTTACAGCCAAAAAATTAGAATTCCGCCAGATTCTCATATTTTCGTGTGTTATAGGCTTATAGCCCACGCCTTTCGAGTGGGCCCGGGCCCCCCAGACCACGATCGCCTAAAAATTTTCCGGGCCATGAAATACGACCTAAGGAACCATAGGTACCGCCCCGCCATGACTGTTCCTCATTTTTGTTTTCGCATTTTACGCCCAAAAACTAGAATTCCGCATGATTCCCATATTTTCGTGTGCTATAGCCCACGCC
>AWOL01S0021782.1:0-12058 GCA_000715115.1 Nicotiana otophora | reverse complement strand
CCCGGACTCGGATCGCCTATAATTTTTTCGGGCCATCAAATATGATATAAAAAACCATAGTCACCATCTCACCATGACATTTTCTGTTTTCTTTTGCGTTTTACGGCCAAAAAACAAGAATTCCGCCTCATTCCCACATTTTCGTGATATATAGCCCACGCCTTCCTATTGGGCAGGGCCCCCTGGACCCGGATTGCCTAAAAAATTTTCAAGCAATCAAATACGACCTAAGGAACCATAGTCACTGCCCCGATATGACCTTTCCTCGTTGTTTGCATTTTACGGCCAAAAAAACTAGAATTCCACACGATTCCCATATTTTCGTGTGCTATAGCCCACGCCTTCCGAGTGGGCCCGGGCACCCCGGACCCCGATCGCCTAAAATATTTCCGAGCTATCAAATAATACCTAAGAAACCATAGTCACCACCCCGCCATGACTGTTCCTCATTGTTTTGCATTTTACGGCCAAGAAACTAGAATTCCGCCCGATTCCCATATTTTCGTGTGATATATCCCATGCCTTCCCATTGGCCAGGGCCCCCCGGACCCGTATCGCCTAAATTTTTTCCAGGCCATCAAATACGACCTAAGGAACCATAGTCACTGCACTGCCATGACCTCTCCTAATTGTTTTGCGTTATACGGCCAAAAAACTAGAATTCCGCTTGATTTCTATTTTTTCGTGTGCTATAGCCCACGCCTTCCGAGTGGGCACGGGCCCCCGGAACCGGATCGCCTACAATTTTTACGGGCCATGAAATACGACCTAAGGAACAATAGTCACCACCCCGTCATGACCGTTCCTTGTTTTGTTTTGCGTTTTGTGGCCAAAAAACTAGAATTTCGCCCGATTCCCATATTTGCGTGTGCTATGCCCACGCCTTCCGAGTGGGCGCGGGCCCTCGGAACCCGATCGCCTAAGAATTTGACGGGCCATGAAATACGATCTAAGGAACCATAGTTACTGCTTCGCCATGATCGTTCCTCCGTTTTTGCATTTTAAAGCCAAAAAACTTGAATTTCGCCTGATTCCCATATTTTCGTGTGCTACCGCCCACGCCTTTCGAGTGGGCCGGCCCCCGGGACTCGGATCACCTAATATTTTTTTGGGCCATCAAATACAATCTAAAACACCATAGTCACCGCCTCGCCATGACCGTTCCTGGTTTTATTGCATTTTACGGCCAAAAAACTAGAATTCCACATGATTCCCACATTTGCGTGTGATATATCCCATGCTTTCCCAGTGGGCAGAGCTCCCCGAACCCGGATCGCCTAAAATTTTTCCGGGCCATTAAATATGACCTAAGGAACCATAGCCACTGCCCTGCTATGACCGTTCCTCGTTGATTTGCGTTTTACGGCCAAAAAACTAGAATTCCGCCTGATTCCCATATTTTCGTGTGCTATAGCCCACGCCTTCCGAGTGGCCACGGGCCCCCAGGATTCGGATCGCCTACAATTTTTCCGGTCCATCGGAAACAACCTAAACAATATTCACCGTGCCGCCATGACCGTTCCTCTTTTTGTTTTGCGTTTTGCGGCCAAAATACTAGAATTCCGCCCGATTCTCATATTTTTGTGTGATATGCCCACGCCATCCGAGTGGGCGCGGGCCCCCGGACCCCGATCGCCTAAAAATTTGCCGGGCCATGAAATACAATATAAGGAACCATAGTTACTGCTCATCCATGATCGTTCCTCATTCTTTGCGTTTTACGGCCAAAACATTTGAATTCCTCCTAATTCCTTTATTTTCGTGTGCTATAGCCCACGCCTTTCTAGTGGGCCGGCCCACCGGACTTGGATCGCCAAATTTTTTTTTGGGCCATTAAATACGATCTAAAGAACCATAGTCACCGCCTCACCATGACCGCTCTTGGATTTGTTGCGTTTTATGGCCAAAAAACTAGAATTCCGCGCGATTCCCACATTTTCGTGTGATATAGCCCATGCCTTCCCAGTGGGCAGGGCCCCCAGAACCCGGATTGCCTAAAAATTTTCTGGGCCATCAAATATGACCTAAAGAACCATATCCACTNTTTCGTGTGCTATAGCCCACGCCTTCCGAGTGGGCCCGGGCACCCCGGACCCCGATCGCCTAAAATATTTCCGAGCTATCAAATAATACCTAAGAAACCATAGTCACCACCCCGCCATGACTGTTCCTCATTGTTTTGCATTTTACGGCCAAGAAACTAGAATTCCGCCCGATTCCCATATTTTCGTGTGATATATCCCATGCCTTCCCATTGGCCAGGGCCCCCCGGACCCGTATCGCCTAAATTTTTTCCAGGCCATCAAATACGACCTAAGGAACCATAGTCACTGCACTGCCATGACCTCTCCTAATTGTTTTGCGTTATACGGCCAAAAAACTAGAATTCCGCTTGATTTCTATTTTTTCGTGTGCTATAGCCCACGCCTTCCGAGTGGGCACGGGCCCCCGGAACCGGATCGCCTACAATTTTTACGGGCCATGAAATACGACCTAAGGAACAATAGTCACCACCCCGTCATGACCGTTCCTTGTTTTGTTTTGCGTTTTGTGGCCAAAAAACTAGAATTTCGCCCGATTCCCATATTTGCGTGTGCTATGCCCACGCCTTCCGAGTGGGCGCGGGCCCTCGGAACCCGATCGCCTAAGAATTTGACGGGCCATGAAATACGATCTAAGGAACCATAGTTACTGCTTCGCCATGATCGTTCCTCCGTTTTTGCATTTTAAAGCCAAAAAACTTGAATTTCGCCTGATTCCCATATTTTCGTGTGCTACCGCCCACGCCTTTCGAGTGGGCCGGCCCCCGGGACTCGGATCACCTAATATTTTTTTGGGCCATCAAATACAATCTAAAACACCATAGTCACCGCCTCGCCATGACCGTTCCTGGTTTTATTGCATTTTACGGCCAAAAAACTAGAATTCCACATGATTCCCACATTTGCGTGTGATATATCCCATGCTTTCCCAGTGGGCAGAGCTCCCCGAACCCGGATCGCCTAAAATTTTTCCGGGCCATTAAATATGACCTAAGGAACCATAGCCACTGCCCTGCTATGACCGTTCCTCGTTGATTTGCGTTTTACGGCCAAAAAACTAGAATTCCGCCTGATTCCCATATTTTCGTGTGCTATAGCCCACGCCTTCCGAGTGGCCACGGGCCCCCAGGATTCGGATCGCCTACAATTTTTCCGGTCCATCGGAAACAACCTAAACAATATTCACCGTGCCGCCATGACCGTTCCTCTTTTTGTTTTGCGTTTTGCGGCCAAAATACTAGAATTCCGCCCGATTCTCATATTTTTGTGTGATATGCCCACGCCATCCGAGTGGGCGCGGGCCCCCGGACCCCGATCGCCTAAAAATTTGCCGGGCCATGAAATACAATATAAGGAACCATAGTTACTGCTCATCCATGATCGTTCCTCATTCTTTGCGTTTTACGGCCAAAACATTTGAATTCCTCCTAATTCCTTTATTTTCGTGTGCTATAGCCCACGCCTTTCTAGTGGGCCGGCCCACCGGACTTGGATCGCCAAATTTTTTTTTGGGCCATTAAATACGATCTAAAGAACCATAGTCACCGCCTCACCATGACCGCTCTTGGATTTGTTGCGTTTTATGGCCAAAAAACTAGAATTCCGCGCGATTCCCACATTTTCGTGTGATATAGCCCATGCCTTCCCAGTGGGCAGGGCCCCCAGAACCCGGATTGCCTAAAAATTTTCTGGGCCATCAAATATGACCTAAAGAACCATATCCACTGCCCTGCCATGACCGTTCCTCGTTGTTTTGCGTTTTACGGCCAAAAAACTAGAATTCCGCCTGATTCCCATATTTGCGTGTGCTATAGCCCACGCCTTCCGAGTGGCCACCGGCCCCCAAGATTCGGATCCCCTAAATTTTTTTTGGGCCATCCAATACGACATAAGGAACCATAGTCACCGCCCCGCCATGACCGTACCTCTTATTTTGTGTTTTACGGCCAAACAACTAAAATTCAGCCCGATTACCATATTTTCGTGTGCCGCGTTCCGAGTGGGTCGGGCCCCTCCAGACCTGGATCGCCTAAAATTTTTATGGGCTATCAAATACGACCTAAGGAACCATAGCCACCGCCCCGCCATGAACGTTCCTCGTTGTTGTGCATTTTTCGGCTAAAAAACTAGAATTCCGCCTGATTCCCATATTTTCGTGTGCTATGCCCACGCCTCCCGAGTGGGCACGGGCGCCTTGACTTCGATCGCCTTAAATAGTTTTGAGCCATGAAATACAATCTAAGGAACCATAATTACCGCTCCGCCATGATCGTTCCTCATTATTTGCGTATTACAGCCAAAAAACTTGAATTCCGCCCGATTCCCACATTTTCATGGGCTATAGCCTACGCCTTCCGAGTGGGCCAAGCCCCCCAGACTAGGATCGCCTAAAAATTTTTTGGGCCAGCAAATACGACCTAAAGAACCATAGTCACCACCTCGCCATGACCGTTCCTCGCTTTTTTACATTTTACGGCCAAAAAACTATAATTCTGCCTGATTCCCATATTTTCGTGTACTATAGCCCATGCCTTCCGAGTGGGTCCGGGCCGCCTAGACTCTAATCGCCTAAAATTTTTTTGGGCCATCAAATACGACCTAAAGAATCATAGTCACCGCCTCGCCATGTCCGTTCCTCATGTTTTTGCATTTTACGGCCAAAAAACTAGAATTCTGCCTGATTCCCATATTTTCGTATGCTATATAGCCCACGCCTTTCGAGTGGGACGGGCCCCGCGGACTCGGATCGCCTAAAAGTTTTTTGGGCCATCAAATACGACCTAAATAACCATAGTCACTGCCTCGCTATGACCGTTCCTCGTTTGTTTTGCGTTTTATGGCCAAAAAACAAGAATTTCGCCCGATTCTCATATTTTCGTGTGCTATAGCCCACGCCTTCCGAGTGGGCAGAGCCCCCCCGACCCGGATCGCCTAAGATTTTTCCAGGCCATGAAATACGACCTAAGGAACCATAGTCACCGCCCCGCCATGAGCGTTCCTTATTGATTTGCGTGTTACATCCAAGAAACTAGAATTCCGTCTGATTCCCATATTTTCGTGTGCCATAGCCCATGCCTTCCGAGTGGGCAGGGCCCCCGAACCCGGATCGCCTAAAATATTTCCGGGCCATCAAATATGACCTAAGGAACCATAGTCACTGCCCCACCATAACCTCTCCTCTTTTTTGCGTTTTACGGCCAAAAAACTAGAATTTCGCCCGATTCCCATATTTCGTTTGCTATACCCCACGCCTTCCGAGCGGGCCCGAGCCCCTCGGATCCCTATCGCCTAAAATTTTTCTAAGCCATCAAATACTACCTAAAGAACCATAGTCACCGCACCACCATGACCGTTCCTCATTTGTTTGCGTTGTACGGCCAAAACACTAAAATTCAGCTCGATTACCATATTTTAGTGGGCCGCCTTCCGAGTGGGTCAAGCCCCTCTAGACCCGGATCACCTTAAATTTTTCCAGACCCGCCATGACCGTTCCTCATTTTGTTTTGCATTTTATGGCCAAGAAACTAGAATTCCGACCGATTCTCATATTTTCGTGTGCTATATCCCACACCTTCTGAATGGGCCCGGGCCGCCTAGACCCGAATAGCCTAAAATTTTTATGGGCCATCAAATACGACCTAAGGAACCATAGCCACTTCTCTGCCATGACCGTTCCTCATTGTTTTGCTTTTACGGCCAAAACAATATAATTTCGCCTGATCCCCATATTTTCGGGTGCTATTGCCTACGCCTTCCGAGTGGGCACGAGCCCTCGGGAACCGGATCACCTACAATTTTTTCGGGCCATCAAATATGACCTAAGGAACAATCGTCCTCGCCGTTGTTTTGCGTTTTTCGACAAAAAACTAGAATTGCGCCCGATTCCCATATTTTCGTGTGCTATATCCCACGCCTTCTGAGTGAGCCCAGGCCGCTCGGACCCGAATAGCCATAAATTTTTATGGGCCATCAAATACGGCCTAAGGAACCATAGCCTCTGCCCCGCCATGACCGTTCCTCGTTGTTTTGCCTTTTACGGCCAAACAACTAGAATTTCGCCCGATTCCCATATTTTCGTGAGCTATAGCCCATGTCTTCCGAGTGAGCTGGGCCCCCAAGACTCGGATAGCCTAAATCTTTTTTGGAAAATCAAATACGACCTAAAGAACCATAGTCATCACCTCGCCATAGTTTCCCATATTTTCGTGTGCTGCCCATGCCTTCCGAGTGGGCATGGTACCCCGGACTCGAATTGCCAAAAAAAATTTCGGTCCGTCCAATACGACCTAAAGAACCATAGTCACCACCTCGCCTTGACCGTTCCTCATTCTTTTTACATTTTACAGCCAAAAAACTATAATTCAACCCGATTACCATATTTTCGTGTGCCACCTTCCGAGTGGGTCGGGCCCCTCCAGACCCGGATCGCCTTAAATTTTTTCGGGCCATCGAATATGACCTAAGGAACCATAGTCACCACCCCACCATGACCACTCCTCGTTCTTTTGCGTTTTACGACCAAGAAACTAGAATTTCGCCCGATTCCCATATTTTCGTGTGCTATATCCCACACCTTCTGAATGGGCCCGGGCCGCCCGAACCCGAATAGCCTTATATTTGTAAGGGCCATCAAATACTAACTAAGGAACCATAGTCACTGCCCCTCCATGACCGTTCCTCGTTGCTTTGCGGTTTACGTCCAAAAAACTAGAATCCCACTCGATTCCCATATTTTCGTGTGCTATAGCCCATGCCTTCCGAGTGGGCACGGGCCCCCCGGAACTGGATCGCCTACAATTTTTCCGGGCCATCAAATACGACCTAAGGAACAATAGTCACCGCCCCGCCATGACCGTTCATCGTTTTTTACGTTTTACGGCCAAACAAATTAGAATTCCGCCCGATTCCCATATTTTCGTGTGCTATGCCTACGCCTTCCGAGTGGGCGGGGGCCCCCGGACCCCGATCGCCTAAAACTTTTTCGGACCATGAAATATGATCTAAGGAACCATAGTTACCGCTCCGCCATAATCGTTCCTCATGTTTTTGCGTTTTACGACCAGTAAACTAGAATTCTGCCCGATTCCCACGTCTTATGAGTGGGCCCGGGCAACCCGAACCCGAATAGCCATAAATTTTTATGGGCCATCGAATACGACCTAAGGAACAATAGCCACTGCCCCTCCATGACCGTTCCTTGTTGTTTTGCCTTTTACGGCCAAACAAATTAGAATTCCACCCGATTCCCATATTTTTGTGTGCTATAGCCCACGCCTTTCAAGTGGGTCGGGCCCCCCGGACTCAGATCGCCTAACATTATTTCGGGCCATCAAATAAGACCTACATAACTATAGTCACCGGCTCGCCATCACCGTTTCTTGTTTATTTTGCATTTTACGGCCAAAAAACTAAAATTTTGCGTGATTCCCATATTTTCGTGTGCTATAGCCCACACCTTCCGAGTGGGCTGGGCCCCCGGACTCAGATCACCTAAAATTTTTTAGGCCATCAAATACGACCTAAAGAACCATAGTCACCACCTTGCCATGACCGTTCCTCAATGTTTTTGCGTTTTACGGTCAAACAATAAGAATTCTGCCTGATTTCCATATTTTCGTGTGCATAGCCCACGCCTTCCCAGTGGGCTTGGCCCCCCGGACTCGGATCGCCTAAAATTTTTTCAGACCATCTAATATGACCTAAAGAACCATAGTTACCACCTCACTATGATCGTTCCTCATTTTTTGCGTTTTACAGCCAAAAAACTAGAATTCGCCTGATTCCAATATTTTCATGTGCTATAGCCCACGTCTTCCGAGAGGGCTGAGCCCCCCGGACTCGGATCGCCAAAACTTTTTTTGTTCCATAAAATACGACCTAAAGAACCATAGTTACCACCTCGCCATGACCATTCCTCGTTTGTGTTGTGTTTTACGGCCAAAAAACTAGAATTCCACCTGATTCCCATATGTTCGTGTGCTATAGCCCACTCTTTCCAAGTGGGCAGGGCCCCCCGGACCTGGATCGCCTAAAAGTTTTCCAGTCCGTGAAATACGACTTAAGGAACCATATTCACTGCCTCCGCCATGATCGTCCCTCATTTATTTGCGTTTTACGGCAAAACATTATAGAATTTCGCCCGATTCCCATATCACATGTGCTATGCACACGCCTTCCGAGTGGGCCCGGGCCGCCGGGACTCAAATCGCCTAAACATATTTTGGGTAATCAAATATGACCTAAAGAACCATAGTCACCGCCTTTCCATGACCATTCCTCATTTTTTTTCGTTTTTCTTGCCAAAAAACTAGAATTGCGCCTGATTCCTATATTTTCGGTTTCTATAGCCCACGCCTTCCGAGTGGGCCCGGGCACCTCGGACCTTGATCGCCTAAAATTTTTTCAGACCATCAAATATGACCTAAGGAACCATAGTCACCGCCCCACCATGACTGTTCCTCATTTTTATGTGTTTTACGGCAAAAAAACTAGAATTCAGCCCGATTACCATATTTTCATGTGCCGCCTTCCGAGTGGGTCGGGCCCCACCAGACCCGGATCACCTTAAATTTTTCCGGGCCATCCAATACGACGTAAGTAACCATAGCCACCGCCCTGCCATGACCATTCCTCGTTGTTTTGCGTTTTACGGCCAAGAAACTAGAATTCCGCCTGATTCCCATACTTTCGTGTGCTATAGCCCACGCCTTCTGAGTGGGCCCGGTCCCCCCGGAACCGGATCGCCTCCTATTTTTCAGGGCCATCAAATATGACCTAAGGAACAATAGTCACTGCCCCACCATGACCGTTCCTCGTTTTATTGTGTTTTACGGCCAAGAAACTAGAATTCCGCCCAATTCCCATATTTTTGTGTGCTATAGCCCATGCCTTCGGAGTGGGCCTGGACCGCCTGGACCCGAATAGCCTTAAATTTTTATGGACCATCAAATACGACCTATTGAACCATAGCCACCGCCCCGTCATGACCATTCCTCATTGCTTTGTGTTTTACAGCCAAAAAACTAGAATTCTTCCCGATTCCCTTAATTTCGTATGCTATAGCCCACGCCTTCCGAGTGGGCACGGGCCCCTCGAAACCGGATTGCCTACAATTTTTCTGGGCCATCAAATACGACCTAAGGAACAGTATTCACAACCCCTCCATGATCGTTCCTAGTTTTGTTTTGCATTTTGTGGCCAAAAAACTAGAATTCCGCCCGATTCCCATATTTTCGTGTGCTATGCCCACGCCTTCCGAGTGGGCGCGGGCCCCCGGACCCCGATAGCATAAAAATTTGCCGGGCCATGAAATACGATCTAAGGAACCATAGTTACCGCTATGCTATGATCGTTCCTCATTTTTTGCATTTTACGGCCAAACAACTTGAATTCCGCCTGATTCCCATATTTTCGTCTGCTATAGCCCACGCCTTTCGAGTGGGCCGGCCCCCCGAACTCGGATCACCTAAAAAATTTCCGGGCCATCAAATACGATCTAAAGAACCATATTCACCACCTCGCCATGACCGTTCTTGGTTTATTTTCATTTTATGGTAGAAAAACTAGAACTCCAAGCGATTCCTGCATTTTTGTGTGATATAGCCCACGCCTTCCCGGTGGGCAAGGCCCCCAGAACCCGGATTGCCTAAAATATTTTCGGGCCATCCAATATGACCTAAGGAACCATAGTCACTACCCCTCCATGATCTCTCCCCTTTTTTTGCATTTTATGGCAAAAAACTAGAATTCCGCCCGATTCTCATATTTTCGTGTGCTATAGCCCACGGCTTCCGAATGGGCCCAGGGTCCCTGGACCCCGATCGCCTAAAATTTTTCCGGGCCAATAAATACGACATAAGGAACCATAGTCACTGGCCCTCCATGACCGTACCTCGTCTTTTTGCATTTTAGGGCCAAAAAACTAGAATTCAGCCCGATTACCATATTTTCGTGTGCCGCGTTCCGAGTGGGTCGGGCCCCTCCAGACCTAGATCGCCTTAAATTTTTTAGAGCCATCAAATACGACATAAGGAACCATAGTCACCGCCCCTCCATGACCGTTCCTTGTTTTGTTTTACGTTTTACGGCCAAGAAACTAGAATTCCGCACGATTCCCATATTTTTGTGTGCTATAGCCCACGCCTTCTGAGTGGGCCCGGGTCGCCCGGACCCGAATAGCCTAAAATATTTATGGGCCATCAAATACGACCTAAGGAACCATAGCCACTGCTCTGCCATGAACATTCCTCGTTGTTTTGCATTTTACGGCCTAAAAACTAGAATTCCACCCGATTCCCATATTTTCGTGTGCAATAGCCCACGCCTTCCGAGTGGGAACGGGCCCCCAGGAACCGGATCCCCAAAAATTTTTCAACACCATCAAATACAACCGAAGGAACCATAGTCACCGCCCTGCCATGAATGTTCCTAGTTCTTTTGCTTTTTCCGGCAAAAAAACTAGAATTCCGCCCGATTCCCATATTTTCGTGTGCCGCATTCCGAGTAGGCCGGGCCCCTCCGAACCCGGATAGGCCTTGAATTTTTTCGGGCCATCAAATACGACCTAAGGAACCATAGTCACCGTTCCACCATGACCGTTCCTCATGTTTTTGCCTTTTACGACCAAGAAACTAGAATTCCGCCTGATTCCCATATTTTCGTGTGCTATAGCCCATGCCTTCCGCGTGGGTCCGGGCCGCCCGGACTCGGATCGCCTAATAGTTTTTCAGGCCATCAAATATGACCTAAAGAATCATAGTTACCGCCATGCCATGACCGTTCCTCATACTTTTGCGTTTTACGGCAAAAAACATAGAATTCCTCCCGATTCCCATATTTTTGTGTGATATCCCATGCCTTCCAAGTGGGCCCGGGCTCCCAGGGGACCCGATTGCCTAAATGTTTCTAGGCCATCAAATACGACCTATGGAACCATGACCACTGCCCCTCCATGACCGTTCCTCGTATTTTGCATTTTTTGGATAAAAAACTAGAATTCCGCCGGATTCCCATATTTTCATGTGCTATGCCCACGCCTTCCGAGTGGGCGCGGGCCCCCGGACCCCGATCGCCTAAAATTTTTTTGGGCCATGCAATATGATCTAAGGAACCATAGTTACAACTCCGCCATGATTGTTCCTCATTTGTTGCATATTGCGGCCAAAAAACTAGAATTCCGCCCGATTCCCATACTTACATGTGCTATAGCCCACGCCTTTCGAGTGGGCCTGGCCCCCCGGACTAGGAAAGCCTAAAACTTTTTCGGGCCAGCAAATACGACCTAAAGAACCATAGTCACCGCCTCGCCCTGAGCGTTCCTCGCTTAATTGCATTTTACGACCAAAAAACTAAAATTCTGCCTGATTCCCATATTTTCGTGTGCTATAGCCCATGCCTTCCGAGTGGGTCCGGGCCGCCCGGACTCTGTTCACCTAAAAATATTTTAGGCCATCAAATACGACCTAAAGAACCATAGTCACCGCCTCGCCATGACCGTTCCTCGTTGTTTTACTTTTTACGGCCAAATAACTAGAATTCCGTCCGATTCCCATATTTTCGTGTGCTACAGCCCACGCTTTTCGAGTGGGCCGGGCACCCCGGACTGGGATCGCCCAAAAATTTATCGGGCTATCAAATACGACCTAAAAGACTATAGTCACCACCTCGCCATGACCATTCCTCATTGTTTTTGCGTTTTACAGCCAAAAAACTAGAATTCCGCCTTATTCCCTTATTTTTGTGTGCTATAGCCCACGCCTTCCGAGTGGGATCGGGCCCCTGACCCCGATCGCCTAAAATGTTTTTGGGCCATTAAATTCTATCTAAGGAACCATAGTTACCACCCGGCCATGAGCTTTCCTCGTTGTTTTGCGTGTTACAGCCAAGAAACTAGAATTCCGCCCGATACCCATATTTTCATGAGCCATAGCCCATGCCTTCCGAGTGGGTCCGAGCCGCTCGAACTCGGATCGCCTAAAAATTTTTCAGGCCATAAAATATGACCTAAAGAACCATAG
>AWOL01S0021780.1:20000-26398 GCA_000715115.1 Nicotiana otophora | reverse complement strand
TCATTTTTGCTCACCTTTGCATTTTTCCTCTGTTTGAAAATTGTTGAAAAATATCTTTAAATGTTTTCTTTTACTAGAACTGGGTTTAAACGAGATGTTTTGATTCAAATTCTGATTTTGAAAGCATGTGGTATTTTACTGAGATTTTCTGATATGAACGTTATATGCTTTATTGTTTTTCACTACTGCTCAGTCTTTATTTATTGTTGTTACTTACTGAATTGGCGTACTCACGTTACTCTCTGCACCTTGTGTGCAGACCCAGCTGTAGCTGGACACGGTAGCGGTTGTTGATTGTTCTTATAGCAAATTTTTCCGAGGATAGAAAGGTAACTGCCTGGCGATCGCAGNATTGTGAGGTATGCCTGAGTGGCACGAGTTACTGTGAGGTTTGCCCGAGGGGCTGTATATGAGTGATGTTTTACCCGAGGGGCTGTATATGAGTGATGTTTTGCCCGAGGGGTTGTTTATGATTTCATCATTTTTGCTCACCTTTGCATTTTTCCTCTGTTTGAAAATTGTTGAAAAATATCTTTAAATGTTTTCTTTTACTAGAACTGGGTTTAAACGAGATGTTTTGATTCAAATTCTGATTTTGAAAGCATGTGGTATTTTACTGAGATTTTCTGATATGAACGTTATATGCTTTATTGTTTTTCACTACTGCTCAGTCTTTATTTATTGTTGTTACTTACTGAATTGGCGTACTCACGTTACTCTCTGCACCTTGTGTGCAGACCCAGCTGTAGCTGGACACGGTAGCGGTTGTTGATTGTTCTTATAGCAAATTTTTCCGAGGATAGAAAGGTAACTGCCTGGCGATCGCAGTCCTGCTCTTCTCCCTCTTATCTTCCTCTAGTTGTATTTAGCTATTTTTCAGGCTGAGTTAGCCTTGATATTGTTATACATATTGTAGTAGATGCTCATGACCGCGAGAGGCCGAGGCCGTGGTAGAGGCCGTGGTATGGGCAGAGGTGCAGCTCGTACAACAGTTGGGGCAGTACCTGCAGATCCACCGGTTGTCCCAGATCAGGACCAGGTTCCAGTTGTTGATGCACCAGCTCAGGCACTACCTGTGCCTATTGTGATTCCAGGCCTTCAGGAGGCCCTAACTCAGATTCCGACAGTGTGTACCGTCCTTGCTCAGGCGGTCTCTATCTCGACGATCGCAGCCACTTCTCAGGCCAGGGGAGGCACTCAGACTCCCGTCGCTCGCACACCGGAGCAGGTGATTCAGGGACTTCAAACATCGGAGGCACCACCAGCCCAGCCGGTTGCAGTTGCTAAGGATTATGTGGTTCCTGCTATGCCTGAGGATGATCAGCGTAGGTTGGAGAGGTTTGGCAAGCTCAAGCCACCACCTTTCAGTGGCATAAAGAGAGAGGATGCTCAGGACTTCTTGGACAGATGTCAGAGAATACACCGTACTGCTGGTATTTTGGAGACTTGTGGGGTCTCATTCACTACCTTTCAGTTTTCTGGGGCTGCACTTAGATGGTGGGAGACTTACGAGAGCCGTAGGCCTGTTGGCGCAGCACCCCTTACTTGGCAGCAGTTCTCCGTGGTCTTTTTGGAGAAGTCCGTGCCTCGATCCCGCAGAGAGGAGATGCGCAGACAGTTTGAGTGGTTTCGCTAGGGTGATATGTCTGTGATATAGTATGAGATGCGGTTCTCTGAGTTGGCCCGTCATGCTATCTGGTTGGTTCCCACGGACAGGGAGAGGATCATGAGGTTTATTGATGGTTTCACTTATCAGCTATAGTTCCTCATGACCAGAGAGAGGGTTTTAGGTGCTACTTTTGATGATATTGTCGACATTGCTCGGCAGATTGAGATGGTTCGCGGTCAGGAGAGGGTTGAGAGGGAGGCCAAGAGGTCTCGTGGTCAGGGTGGATTCAGCGGTGCTCCTTTTGGGGGTCAGTTCCAGCACGGTAAAGGTCATTATTTCATACAGGCTCAGTCAGCTCGGCCATTTCATCGGGGTGCATCATTTGGCCATGGTTCTCACAGTTCTCATCAGGGCCACTCATCACTTAGTGCCCTTCCAGCTCATAGTTCGTCCCGTGCTCCACCTGTTCAGGGCTCTCCCATGCCAGGTTCTTCTACCAGTCATCCCGGTGCTAGGGGTTCTGTTCAGTTTCCGCCACCAGCACCAGGGAGTTGTTTAGAGTGTAAGGAGCTTGGGCATATGTGGAGGCATTGTCCTCGTCGTCATGGAGGTCTATCTCAGCAGAGGCATCAACCTCCAACTTCAGCACCAGTTACCTTACCACCTGCCCACTCAGCTCGGGGTGGAGGTCAGTCAGCTAGGAGTCAACCTAGAGGGGGAGGCATATCAGGGGGTGGCCAGGCCCGTTTCTATGCCCTCCCTACCAGATCAGTCGCTATTGCTTTAGATGCTGTGATTACAGGTGTTGTCTCAGTTTGTCACCGAGATGCCTCAGTATTATTTGACCCTAGTTCCACGTATTCATATGTTTCGTCGTATTTTGCCCATTTTCTGGATATGCCCCGTGAGTCTCTAGTTTCTTTTGTTCATGTATCTACTCCTGTGAGCGATACTATTATTGTAGACCGTGTATATCGGTCATGTGTGGTGACTATTGGGGGTTTGGAGACCCGAGTGGACCTTTTGCTGATCAGTATGGTCGACTTTGATGTGATATTGGGTATGGATTAGTTATCTCCATGTCATGCTATTCAAGATTGTCATGCTAAGACGGTGACGTTGGCTATGTCGGACATTCCGAGGGTTGAGTGGAGCGGTTCTGTAGATTATGTACCAAGTAGGGTGATTTCATATTTGAAGGCTCAGCGCAGGGTTGAGAAGGGTTGCCTATCTTATTTGGCTTTTGTAAGGGATGTTAGTGCAGAGACTCTTGTCATTGATTCTGTTCCGATGGTACGTGATTTTCCGGATGTGTTTCCTACAGACCTGTCGGGCATGCCGCCTGACAGGGATATTCACTTTGGTATTGATTTGGTGCCGGACACTCAGCCCATTTCTATTCCACCGTATCGTATGGCACTAGCGGAGTTGAAGGAATTGAAAGAACAACTTCAGAAACTCCTTGATAAGGGGTTTATTCGGCCTAGTGTGTCACCTTGGGGTGCACCGGTTCTATTTTTGAAGAAGAAAGATGGTTCCATGAGAATGTGTATTGATTACAGGTAGTTGAACAAGGTCACAGTCAAGAACAAGTATCCTTTGCTTCGTATTGATGATTTATTCGACCAACTTCATGGAGCGAAGGTGTTATCCAAGATTGATTTGAGGTCCGGTTATCACCAGCTGAAGATTCAGGATTCAAATATTCTTAAGACAACTTTCAGGACCTGATATAGCTATTATGAGTTCTTGGTGATGTCTTTTGGGCTGACCAATGCCCCAGCAGCGTTCATGCATTTGATGAATAGTGTATTCCAACCCTATTTGGACTCATTCATCATTGTATTCATTGATGACATCCTGGTGTACTCTCGTAGCCAGGAGGAGCACGCTCAACATTTGAGGATTGTATTACAGAGATTGAGGGAGGAGAAGCTTTATGCAAAGTTCTCCAAGTGTAAGTTTTGGCTCAGTTCAGTAGCATTCTTGGGACACGTGGTATCTAGTGAGGGTATTCAGGTGGATCCGAAGAAGATAGAGGCGATGTAGAGTTGGCCTAGACCGTTCTCAGCCACGAAGATTAGGAACTTCCTTGGTTTGGCAGGGTATTATCGTTGTTTTATGGAGAGATTTTCATCTATTTCATCGCCCTTGACCAAATTGACCCAAAAGGGTGCTCCATTCAGGTGGTCGAATGAATGTGAGGAGAGCTTTCAGAAGCTCAAGACTGCTTTGACCACAGCAACAGTGTTAGTTCTGCCATTAGCTTCATGTTCTTACACCGTGTATTGTGATGCCTCGAGGATAGGCATTGGTTGTGTTTTGATGTAGGAGGGTAGGGTGATTGCCTATGCCTTGCGCCAGTTGATGACCTATGAGAAGAACTATCTTGTCCATGATCTTGAGTTAGCAGCCATTGTTCACGCCTTGGAAGATTTGGCGTCATTATTTGTATGGGGTTCATTGTGAGATCTATACTGATCATCTGAGTCTGCAGCATCTGTTCAAGCAGAAGGATCTTAATTTGCGTTAGCGTAGATGGTTGGAGCTTCTTAAGGACTATGATATCACTATCATATACTATCCGGGGAAGGCCAATGTGGTGGCCGACGCTTTGAGTCGCCGGGCAGAGAGTTTAGGGAGTTTAGCATATCTTCCAGCAGCAGAGAGACCTTTGGCATTGGATGTTCAGGCCTTAGCGGGCCAGCTTGTCATATTGGATATTTCGGAGCCTAGTCGGGTATTGGCTTGCATGGTCTCCAGGTCTTCTCTTTATGACCATATCATGGAGCATCAATATGTTGACCCCCACTTGCTCGTTCTTCAGGACAGGGTTCATAGAGGTGATGCTAGGGATATGACTATTGGTGATGACGGTGTGCTGAGAATGCAGGGCCGAATATGTGTGCCTAATATAGATGGGCTTCGAGAGTTGATTCTTGAGGAGGCCCACAACTCGCGATATTCCTTCCATCCGGGTGCCGCGAAGATGTTCCAGGATTTGAGGCATCACTATTGGTGGAGGCGGATGAAGAAGGATATAGTTGTGTTTGTGGCTCGGTGTCTCAACTGTCAGCAAGTTAAGTATGAGCATCAGAGACCGGGTGGCTTGCTTCAGATATTAGAGATCCCGGAGTGGAAGTGGGAGCGGATCACTATGGACTTTGTAGTTGGGCTCCTACGGACTTGGAGGAAGTTCGATGCTATTTGGGTTATTGTGGATTGGCTGACTAAGTCTGTGCACTTCATTCCAGTTGGTACTACGTACTCTTCAGAGCGGTTGGCTGAGATTTACATCTAAGAGATCGTTCGCCTGCATGGTGTCCCAGTTTCTATCATTTCAGATAGGGGTACTCAGTTCACATCGCAGTTTTGGAGGGCCGTGCAGCGAGAGTTGGGTACTTAGGTTGAGTTGAGCATAACTTTTCACCCTCAGACGGACGGGCAGTCCGAGCGCACTATTCAGATATTGGAAGACATGTTGTGTGCTTGTGTCATTGACTTTGGGGGTTCATGGGACCAGTTTCTGCCACTTGCGGAGTTTGCATATAATAACAGTTATCAGTCGAGTATTCAGATGGCTCCGTACGAGGCTTTATATGGGAGGAGGTGTAAATCTCTGATTAGATGGTTTTAGCCGGGTGAGGCTAGGCTCTTAGGTACAGACTTGGTCCAGGACGCATTAGATAAGGTGAAATTGATTTAGGGGCGGCTTCGCACGGTGCAGTCTAGGCAGAAGAGCTATGCGGATAGGAAGGTCCGTGATGTGTCTTTTATGGTTGGGGAGAAGGTTTTGCTGAAGGTATCACCTATGAAGGGTGTTATGAGGTTTGGGAAGAGGGGCAAGTTGAGCCCCCGGTTCATTGGGCCTTTTGAGGTGCTTCAAAGGATAAGGGAGGTGGCTTATAAGCTTGCCTTGACACCCAGTTTGTCGAGTGTGCATCCAGTGTTCCATTTTTTCATGCTCCAGAAGTATATTGGAGATCCGTCCCATGTTTTGGATTTCAGCACGGTTCGGTTGGAGGGTGATATGACTTATGATATGGAGCCAGTGGCTATTTTAGATTGGCAGGTTCGAAGGTTGAGGTCAAAGGATATAGCTTCAGTGAAGGTGCAATTGAGAGGTCAGCTTGAGGAGGAGGCCACCTGTGAGACTGAGCGGGAGATGCGGAGCAGATATCGACGCCTATTCATGACTCCAGGTATGTTTCTAGACCCGTTCGAGGACGAACAGATGTTTAAGAGGGGGAGGATGTAACGACCCAGCCGTTTCGTGAGTTTTGCCCCGTTTTCCCTATTTCAACTTCTTTTTGTGTTATTCAGCTATATTATGTTATATCGGGTTAGTTGGTTTGGGACCGGAGTGGTTTAAGAGTGAATTGAGACACTTAGTCTCTTAGGTAGAAACTTAAGTTGGAAACGTCAACCGGATGTTGACCTATGTATAAATGATATCGGATTTGAATTTTTATGGTTCCCTTAGTTCCGTTAGGTAATTTTGGACTTAGGAGTGCGTCCGGAATGTGATTTGGAGGTCCGTGATAGAATTAGGCTTCAATTGGCGAAATTCGAAATTTGGCGATTTCGGTCGGCAATGGAAAATTTGATATCGGGGTTGAAATGAAATTCCGGAAGTTGGAGTAGGTTTGTAGTGTCATTTGTGATGTGTGTGCAAAAACTGAGGTCATTCGGACGTGGTTTGATTGGTTCGGCATCGATTGCCGAATTTGGAAATTTAGAAGTTCTTAAGCTTGAATCCGAGGATAATTTGATGATTTGATGTTGTTTT
>AWOL01S0021774.1:124539-145792 GCA_000715115.1 Nicotiana otophora | reverse complement strand
TGGCGACCTATCCTAACCCTTTACCTTTATTCTCAACCTCCACACCTTCCTATCCATGGTCATCTCCTCAGTGAGCTGGAGCAACGCCATATCTTGTCTAATCACCTTTCCCCAATACTTTTTCGGCTTACCTCTACCTCTCCTTAGGCCCTCCAGGGCCAACCTCTCACACCTCCTCACCGGTGCATCTGTGCCTCTCCTCTTCACATGCCCAAACCATCTAAGTTTCGCCTCCCGCATCTTGTCCTCCACAAGGGCCGCGCCCACCTTGTCACGAATAACTTCATTTTTAATTCTATCTAGCCTGATATGCCGCACATCCATCTCAACATACTCATTTCAGCCACCTTCATCTTTTGGACATGGGAGTTCTTGACTGACCAACACTCCGCCCATATAACATAGTCGGTCTGACCACCGCTCTATAAAACTTACCTTTAAGTTTAGGTGGCACATTCTTATCACACAAAACACCTGAATCGAGCCTACATTTCATCCATCTCGCCCCAATACGATGTGTAATTTCAGAAGTGGGGTCTGGGGAGGGTAGTATGTATGCAGACCTTACCCCTACCTTCAAGAAGGCAGAGAGGCTGTTTTCGGAAGACCCTCGGCTTCGGAAAAATAAAAAGTAGGGCAGCAGCAATCACACCAATTAGAAACCAAAGCAAAAATACAAAGATTCAAAACTAAATCTGAGTATTGTAATCAGAAGGCTAGAACGAAAGCAACGACAAGTAAACACAGAAGTCAAGGAATACGAAAATACATAAATAACGCTAACTCATGTACTAAAGCTACTGTTACAGACAAGGACAACGCTTGGCGACCTATCCTAACCCTTTACCTTTATTCTCAACCTCCACACCTTCCTATCCATGGTCATGTCCTCAGTGAGCTGGAGCAACGCCATATCTTGTCTAATCACCTTTCCCCAATACTTTTTCGGCTTACCTCTACCTCTCCTTAGGCCCTCCAGGGCCAACCTCTCACACCTCCTCACCGGTGCATCTGTGCCTCTCCTCTTCACATGCCCAAACCATCTAAGTTTCGCCTCCCGCATCTTGTCCTCCACAAGGGCCGCGCCCACCTTGTCACGAATAACTTCATTTTTAATTCTATCTAGCCTGATATGCCGCACATCCATCTCAACATACTCATTTCAGCCACCTTCATCTTTTGGACATGGGAGTTCTTGACTGACCAACACTCCGCCCATATAACATAGTCGTTCTGACCACCGCTCTATAAAACTTACCTTTAAGTTTAGGTGGCACATTCTTATCACACAAAACACCTGAATCGAGCCTACATTTCATCCATCTCGCCCCAATACGATGTGTAATTTCCTCATCGATCTCTCCATTCCCTTGTATAACTGACCCAAGGTATTTAAAACTCTCTCTCCTAGGGATGACTTGAGAGTCAAGCCTCACTTCTTCATCCATAACCTGAGTCGTCCCACTGAACTTGCACTCCAAGTATTCTATCTTGGTCCTGCTCAACTTGAAACCTTTAGACTCTAGGGTCTGCCTCCAAATCTCTAACCTCTCATTAACACCACCTCGCGTCTCGTCAATCAGAACAATGTCATCTGCAAATAGCATGCACCACGGCACCTCTCCTTGCATATGGCGCGTCAGCGCGTCGATCGCGAAAGCAAATAGAAATGGACTGAGGGCTGATCCGTGATGCAACCCTATCATAACCGAGAAGTGTTCTGAGCCCCCTCCCACGGTCCTCACTCGAGTCTTAGCTTCATCAAACATGTCCTTAATAGCCCTAATGTAAGCAACAGGAACACCTCTAGCCTCCAAACATATCCACAGAACCTACCATGGTACTTTACTGTAAGCCTTTTCTAAGTCGATAAACACCATATGTAAATCGCTTTTCCTCTCCCTATACTGTTCCATCAACCTCCTAACAAGATGAATAGCTTCCGTAGTCGAACGTCCTGGCATAAATCCAAACTGGTTTTCAGAAATTCCTCAATCCTCCTCAACCTCAGCTCTACTACCCTCTCCCAGACATTCATAGTATGGCTTAGTAACTTTATGCCTGGGTAGTTGCTGCAACTTTGGATATCACCCTTGTTCTTATACAGCGGGACCATCGTACTCATCTCCATTCTTCGGGCATCTTCTAGACAAACTTGAAAAATGAAATTATGGTTGAAATAACTAATTATACGAGTCCTAATAAATATCAATATCTAGTGCGGTATTGAGCAAGCAAAACTTGCAAAATGTACTATCGTGGGATTATGCCACGTGAATCATGCTTACTGAGTGTTTCAGGACATGCTCAATAGATAGTGAAGCATTTACCTATACAAAGAACTTTTAGAATATTATGTGCAGAACCCTTACTCCAAGATATCGATAAAAGGAAAAACAAGAGCAGTGATTGGTCGAATTGCTGCTGATATGGCATCTAATACGTACACTCGTAATATATATAATGACTTACTAACCTACTACATGAAGGTAGTAGGTTAGCACTTTCCCCCATTTTGACTTTTTAAATTTAACCCTCTTACTAATATGGGAGTGGCCAAATATGAAATTACATTCTTTTGGATTTGTTGGTGATACTGAAATTAAGGAATAGAGCTTACTTGTCTGGTTGTTGAAATTAGTCTGCCAATTACATTGCCCCTCATTTTACATTAAGATGTAGTGGAAGGGCAGTGGTGCACACTTTAGTCAATATTGCTCTGTTGACCAACACTTGAAGCAATTTTTTTCAGGAGGACAGTTGCTAACTATTACCATTAAAGTTCTTCCAGTGTTACAAAGAATCTTATTGTTTGGGGACTTCTCTGAGATCCCATTCGATCCAGGTGTTGTTATTTCTTCATTTTCACATATCACCCTTGAGGACAAGGGTGGCTTGATGGGGAAGTGGGTTGCAGACTTTCGTTCGGTTCATGTGCTTGACCAAATAGTTTATTCATGTTCGTTGGCCGGAATTTCTAAGGATGGTTCATGCAATGGCCTAGAATACTATGTATCTCTGGAAAGAGATGTTATGGTGGCAGTAGCTGTCAACTTAGTTGTTGGAGAGCAGCCAGCATATGTTTATACCGAAATTTCTCAGTGTTCATCTTATTATCATAGGAAATATTACCAAGGACCATGCAACTGATTTCAATGCTTTATTAGCCAAACTATTACCTAATCAAGTTGAGAACACATTGGTGAAGCAGATAATAGTAACCTCAGTGTATGGGATTACCTATGTCGGGCGGCGCGAACAATCCAAAAGAAGGTTGGAGGAAAAGGGTCTTATCAATGATGATAGTTTTCTATTCAGTGCATCTTGCTATGCAACTAAATCTTATCATGGTGCATCTGATTCTTTTGTTCAAGTGTACTGTCTAAGTATGGTGGTTAACACAAGCTGTGTGCTTAACTCTTCTGTTCAGCCACAATTCTTGTATAATAGTGAACACACTTTCATGTCAATTGTCATTCCAACTGAAGGTTTATACTCCGGTTATTTAACACAGAAGGTTCTTGGTGTATTAATCACTCATGTGGGCTTACAGATAAGTCATACAGTGAGTTTTGAGGTGGGCATGATGATCCTCATAGCTACTTATCATTCAAAGATAATTGGCTTTTTGGATTACTTGGGGACAATGGTTGGTGAAAATCTGTACAAGGAATACGAAGTACTTGCTGTTCAATTGAGTAAATAGGCCTTTGTATCTTCTTTCATAAATGAATTATTGATGACTATGAAAGAACATAGCGATGATATCCACTTATTGAAGAAGATGAAGATGGTATTGTCTGTTTGCTTGATCTACAATGGGATGAGAAGAGAAGCGAAGGCAGTCAAGAATATAGTACTTGAATACTGTGTTGGAGACATCAAATGGAGTAGTTTTAATGTTCAGTTAACACATTCAGAAGTACAAGCCAATGTGGAGGAAGGAGTATTAATGGTTGAAAACAGATTGGTTTTTGACAATGGTGGGTACAACATCGAGATTGGACCTGGTTGTTTGCTTGAGCTAATGAAGTTTGACATGGGAGAGGCTGCAACTGTTTTAGATGCAGCAGAAGCTCTTGAACAAATAGGACCTGTGGGAGTAGAGGAGCATTTCATGGCTGTTGCTTGTGAGAATCTGAAAATTCAGTTTCTTAGACTTCATCACTGTCAAAAGCACCAGCCGACAATTGTTTTGATCAATACTGAAACTACAATTGATGATGCTAGTACCAAGAAGTTGAGGTTGCTTCTCTCGTTGCTGAAGTTAGCATGTCAAAATGATAGGAAATCTTGTATTCCATTTGGTATAGCAACATTGCTGAAGGAGATTGGTACACAATTTTGCCAACTTTCCATTTGTTGTTCAGTGCTTGCAGCTAGTGCCTTTTGAAGGACAGTTGTGATCTATTGCAGCTAAGGTTCAAAGTCTTCTAGTTTTTGGTGATTCATCAAAATTTCCATTTGATCCTGGATGGATTAGATTCCTCACCCTTGAGGACAAGGGTGGTTTTCACGGGGGAGTACTGATACGATTTAGAAATAGAGCAGCTGTGGGAAGTAGTACTCTATGATTCCGGAAGTGTACAAGGGAGTTGAGCTTGTTATTTACCTACCAGTTATTACTGAATTTGCCATTTTTAGAGACTACTAGCTTTAGTGTAGTGCATTGCATGTGTATTTCGCATCGATCAGTATAAAATATATACAAATAAAATAAATTGTTGCATACATTAAAACAATAGCTGAATTTAGTATCTTCTGAACATGCAAAGATGATGAATTTAATTGAATTAGTTATATAATATTTGTAATTATAAACATGCATCTGTATAATTCTCAATTTTTACGTCAAACATAGAAGAAGATTGTACTTGCTTCAACGTGTAATATGTTTTCTCTTTGTCTTCCTAGCTTCCGTTAGTAGTCTATATAAGTAAATTTTAATTTGAGTTTAAATTCCTAAATATTAGGGATTTTACATAATTTAAATAAGGAGGGATTTTGATTACCAAAATTTTAGCTAACTTTAAAGTCCAAAATATTAGAAAAATAACTTAATTACTATTTTGTCTAGTGTAAAATCTGTTTTTAAAGGGTAAAAAAGTCGAATAATATTTCGCTAAGGGCCTTCGTGCTTTTAATATAGTATAGATGAATGAAAAACCTTTGTCTTACTTGCATTAGTTTCTTCTCTTTTAAGCTTTAGCTTAGCCCTAGTTAACTTTTTCTTCCTCTGAAATTCAGTATCTGTATCATTGAGGTAATCACTTTAGAAGCCACATAGGAAGATACTTTATAATTGATAGGTAGCAAGGGCGTTGCATTCTTGGTGAAATTCAGTTATCAGTTACTCGTGAGGAATGACCCTAGAAGTGGTTTTGAATGATCATGGAAGATGATTTGGAAAACAACTGGATATTTGTTTTTTTTTTTGAAGGTTAGAAAGATAACAAGCTTTGGCTGGATTGCTACACATGAAGCTTGTTTGATACAGGAAAACTTACAAAAGAGGAGCTTTAGATTATGCCATTGGTGCTATCTATGGGAAGAAATCTTTGAAACTGTGCATCATTTATTATTACATTGCAAGTATGTCTGGCAGATTTGGTGCATGTTCCTGAACCTATATGGTAATCAGTGGGTAATGCTAGGCAACTTAAATCAAGTATTGTGCAGCTGGTAGGGTCAGAAGCTAAGGAAGAAGCAGAAGCTCATATGGAAACCATCCTTTTATGCATGCTGTGCAGACTATTCCGTTAGAGAGACACTAGATATTTTGAGAGAAAGGAGGAATATGTTTCTGTATGTATCCAATATCTGAAACTATGAAGTAAGGCTTCTTTTGTTATTGATGTTTATGTACGACTGGATATCTTGGGATTCTTATAGTTATAAAGGACATAAATCCAGCAAACTTTTGTACAGCCTCAATAAGATTGTGAAACTGAAGTTTTATTAATAAAATTACTTCTTAGTAATAAAGAAACAGTAGTATTTAATAAGTGTGTTCCCGTGAAGCCCCCTGGCTTTTGTTACACGACAAAGGTAGTACAACACGAGATGTGTGGTAGGCGCATATCATGAGTTCATCATCCTGATTGGTGAGCTCTAAGTTGCTCGGACTTGGGTGCGGGTGTCCGATACGAGTGCAGATCCTTCGTGATCCAAATTTTAGATTAGGGCGTACGGATCGAGGTATGGATATAGGTGAGGGGATTCGACTAAAAGTAATTCAAATATCTAAAACAAGAGTTATAAAAATATGTCTAAATTATGAAACATTATGTGGAAAACTTATAAGGTATTCCGAGAAGGAGAAAATATTGATCGAGAGGAGAATCCGAGAAGGAGATAAAAGGAAAATGACTGACATAGAAATTTCTATATACGAAGTATTTCATCTTCTTCAATTTCACCTAGCGTTTGCTTTGAATTAAAAAATCATTATATCTGTCCCGAATTTCTCCGTTGATTTTGGTCAAAGTATCCAAAATCGGTTGACCAGATCCGGTAGTGATCCCTCACCCACACCCGCATCCACACCCACACCAACACCCACATCGTGTCGACATGGGTGAGGCACCCAAAGTGAAGAGTCCGAGCAACTTAGGGAGAACTAAATTTGATATTTCTGAGAAAGCACGAGAGAAAATATTATTGCTTAAAAATTCTATGTTACAATGAGCCCTATTTATATGTATACATAACACAACCTACTCCTATTACATACGGGACTAGGACTAATTACATATATTCACATAACTATTCTAACACTCCCCTTCAAGATGGTGCATATAAATTATATGTACCGAGCTTGTTACATATGTAACTAATACGAGGACCAGTGAGGGACTTGGTGAAAATATCTGCAAGTTAATCATTCGACTTCACAAACTTTGTAGCAATATCTCCCGAGTAGCTTTTCTCTGACAAAGTGACAGTCATCTCAATGTGTTTAGTTCTCATATCAAACACTGGATTTGATGCAATATGAAGAGCAACTTGATTATCACACTCAAGTTCCATCTGGCTTATCTCACCAAATTTCAACTCCTTGAGCAACTGTTTGATCCAAATTAGCTCACATGTCGCCATATCCATTGCTCGATATTCTGCTTCTGCACTAGACCGAGCAATCACATTCTGTTTCCGGCTCTTCCAGGACACCAAATTACCTCCTACTAAGACACAATATCTAGACGTAGAACGTCTATCAGAAGGTGATCCTACCTGATCAATATCTGAGTATCCAACGATCTGTTCATGTCCTTGATTCTCAAACAATAAACCTTTGCCTGGAGTTGATTTTATATACCGAAGAATGCAGACAACTTCATCCCAATAACTATTACATGGAGAATTCATAAACTAGGGAGAATTCATAAACTGACTCACAACACTCATAGGAAAGGAAAAGTCAGGTCTAGTCACAGTGAGATAATTTAATTTACCAACCAGCCGCCTATCTGAAAGTGCTGAAAGAAATGTTGCTTCAACTTAATAATACCATCCTGATCATTACCGGTAATAACAATATCGTCAACATAAACGACCAGATAAATACAGAGATTTGAAGCAGAATACTGATAAAACACAGAGTGATCAGCTTCACTACGAGTTATGCCAAACTCTTGGATAACTGTGCTGAACTTACCAAACCAGCTTTATTACCGGTAATAACAATATCGTCAACATAAACGACCAGATAAATACAGAGATTTGAAGCAGAATACTGATAAAACACAGAGTGATCAGCTTCACTACGAGTTATGCTAAACTCTTGGATAACTGTGCTGAACTTACCAAACCAGCTTTGTAGGAGACTGCTTTAGACCATAAAGTGACCGGTGCAAGCGACATACAAGGCAACTAGACTCCTCCTGAGCAACAAAACCAGGTGGTTGCTCCTCAAGGTCATCGTAATGTCCAACTGATAGAGAGGCCAATGACGAACAACAACCATGGATAGAAAAAGGCGGACTGAAGCTATTTTATCCACGAGCGAGAAAGTATCATTGTAATCGAGCCCAAATATCTGAGTATATTCTTTGGCAACAAGACGGGCCTTAAGTCTATCAACCTGACTATCCTGACTAACTTTGACTACATAAACCCAACGACACCCAATAATAGATTTACCTGAAGAAAGAGGAACAAGCTCTCAAGTACTATCGTCAATCATAGCCTGTCGCCATCCTAGATGAGACAATGATTCACCTGTAGACTTACGGATGGAAACAGAGGACAAAGAAGATACAAAAGCATAATGGGGCGATGACAGACGATGATAACTTAAACCGACATAGTTGGGATTAGGATTAAGTGTGGTCCTTATACCTTTCCGAAGTGCAATCGGTTGACTAAGAGGAGACAAGTTCGCAGTAGGAGCAGGGCCAAGTGCAGGACGCGAATCAGCTGGAACTGATGCTGGGCGTGAATCAGGGTCTAGAGATATCACACTTACAATATGCTAATGATACATTAGTTTTCTGTGATGCTGATACAGAACAATTGAAAGTTCTGAGGGTGATTCTCATCCTGTTTGAGGTTTGCTGCTGAAGAATAGTCCCTGTGGAGGAATACTATTAGGATAAAATATGGAATGAAAGGTAAGTGGATTACGAAAGAGGGGAATAGTCCAGATGGAGTAGGTATGTCGAAATCCATCAGTAAATTATGGCCAATTTAGAAATAAATCCAAAATCAAAGGGAAATGGAGTGAAAACATCCTTTTGGGATGATAAATGGCTAGGCCAAAGATCATTGAAGCAACTTTTCCCTGATATCTACCGTATGAATCAGCAGCAGGAAGCAACCATGAGAGAGGTTTGGATGCTCTCAAGAATCAAAGCCTGATGATGAAATGGTTATGGAGGTTTGCTGCTGAAGAATAGCCCCTGTGGAGGGATACTATTAGGATAAAATATGGAATGAAAGGTAAGTGGATTACGAAAGAGGGGAATAGTCCATATGGAGTAGGTCTGTCGAAATCCATCAGTAAATTATGGCCAAAATTTGGAAATAAATCCAAAATCAGAGGGAAATAGAGTGAAAACATCCTTTTGGGACGATAAATGTCTAGGCCAAAGATCTCTGAAGCCACTTTTCCCTGATATCTACAGTCTGAATCAGCAGCAGGAAGAAACCGTGAGAGAGTTTTGGGGTGATCCAGGATGGAACCTTAGCTTCAGAAGGTTTCTAAATGACTGGGAGATTGACAGGCTAGCAGAGTTCTACAATACCCTAGAACAATTCACAGGGTTGTCTACAAATGTAGATAGCTTATTATGGGGTGGGAGTGCACAAGGAAAGTTTACTGTGATGTCAACTTATAAGGAGTTTAACTTCTCCAATAATCAGATTGGTTGTTGTCCCTGGAAATTGATATGGAAGGTTAAGATCCCATTCAAAGTTGCTTGTTTCACATGGTTACTGGCGAAAGAAGCTGTACGGACTCAAGACAATCTTACCCCGAGGGGATTCCATTTATGTTCCAGATGCTATTTATGTGGTGCAGAGGCGGAGACAATCAATCATCTCTTTTTACACTGTAGAATGACAGATCAATTATGGATGATCTTCATTAATTTGAGGGGGATTAGGTGGACCAAGGAGTATCCTAGATGTGCTAGCATGTTGGAATACAGATGGCAGCCTTTCCAGCCAATAAGAGAGATGGAGGATTTCCCCAGCTTGTATTTGGTGGACAATCTGGAAGGAGAGAAATCAAAGATGTTTTGAAGACAACAAAGTTCCTTGCAGAAGATGAAGATGAATTATTTAGCCCTTTTTATTTTTGTTGTAAACGAGAATACTTACAGGATGCTGAGTCTATTTTTGAGGTGCTAGATTATTTGTAGATGTAACGGATTTGGGCGTCAGTTTGTATTCCACCTTGTAATTATGTGGGACTACATTGCTTTGTGTAGTTCCAGTTTTTATATATATACAAATATGTTACCTTGTCAAAAAGAAAAAAAGATTTTATTCGTGAATGCAGCAATGCGAGGGAGTTTCATCGTCGGCAATTGTTAAATCAGCCAAGTCCTTGTTTTCCGTGAGTGCCGTGCATAACCAGTACCCACCATTGGACATCTCATGTGTTGTTACGTCCCTTCACAGAGAAGAAACTTTTTCATTATTGGTTCTCACTAAAAGGTTGACATAGAGCTTTTCAATGACCTTTTGGCGAGGTTCTCATCTTCCTGGAGGTCGACTGCTTGCTCCGAAGTGAGCCATCCAAGTTCCAACTTATATTTGTGGTCGGAACTTACCTATTCTCTTGTCTGAGTGTTATGATGAAGTTCTCTGCGCTACGACCAACTTTTTTCCAACCTTCTAATTGATGGGGAAGCCATCGAGCCTTGCCACTCTGCTCAGGTGCTTTCTAGAAATTTTTTAACCTCGATTTACTACTGATAGTAATAAGAGTTTTCAGATTTCTCATCGTCCGATCAACTTTTCTTCACATTTCCATCATATTAGAAGTTGATTTACATCTTTAATTATGTCCAGAAGATTCCAGCAGTGATATTCCGGCAATTTATTTTCCTGAAATAATGGCATTGATAGCATTGTTTATTGCTCTGAAGTTACAAATCTTTCGATCCAAATGTTTTCCTGACTTCTTGTGTACTTTATGGATCCTAATGTTGAGAAAGTCTTCTGATTTTATCACCAATCTGCTGAAAGTGGTATACCTGAAGTTTTTCACTTACAGATTGTTCGCTCTGTACTTTATTCTTGTCGTACTTTTTAGTGTTCTATGGCTTACAAAATGCTACTTACAGATGCCATTTTGTCTCCTAATGGATGGCCTTGTAAAGTCTGGACATCTTCTTGAAGCAAAATCAGTATTTGATGAGATGATGGGAAAACATGTGAAAACTGGTATGCATCTTTCATACTATGGACAGGCTATTGGCCATTCTAAAATTTCTAATAAAATATGTTGGAAACTCACTGTGAGGTTCAGTAGTGAAATGAGTAAAAATTTATTCTTGAGCTCTTCAATTTTTGTCAGTTCGATCAGAGTGTACTTGGTGCCTTTTGCTTCATGTATCTGTGCAGCCGAGATGTATTTTAGCTGGTTTGAGTACATTATGTTGATGCTTCTTCATATGTTCAAGCTGGTCAAATTACTTTGCGATGTTTTAAGTCCGGTGTCAGCCCGGGTTCTCTATGCTCTCAAACAATGGGTGTCGACAAGCGCTGCTTCTTCCTAGTTTGCATGCACTATCAACTTAGAGATTACCTACTCGATGTGTTTCCTTGTGCACTATCATTGCCTCACTTTATTATATTTGGGGGTTCCTGCACATGGATTAAAGTTTTACGTTCTGTGTTAATTTTCTTGTAATTTATATTTATTTGATTTGGTCTTTTGGTTATAAATGAGCAGATGGATACTCCTATAGCATTATGATTTCAGCATTCTGCCGCAGTGGGCTTCTCGAAGATGCAAAGAAATTAGCTTCTGAATTTGAAGAAAAATATGACAAATATGATGTAGTTATTTTGAATGCAATGCTCTCTGCCTATTGCAGAGCAGGGGAAATAGAGAATATAATGAGCATGATGAAGAAGATGGATGACTCTGCAATTAGTCCTGATTGGAATACCTTTAATATTCTTATAAGATATTTCTGCAAGGAGAAGCTATATTTGCTTGCTTATCGTACCACGGAGGACATGCATAGAAAAGGTCACCAGCCAGAGGAGGTAGGCAGAAGTTAAAAACTCTCACTGTTTTTTTTATCAATAAAAAGAAATAAAGTGGCATTTATAGCAGGGTTAACTGTTGTTGGCAGTCTGTACACGGTTTAGCATTCTAGAGACCCCAGACTCACTAGATTAAGATAACATCCTAAACTACTTTTTCTTAACTGCGTTTGTGGCCCAGTGATTAAGAAAACAATATGCTCAATTGCAGATGCTTGTTTGTGTGGGTTGATGTGAGTCAAAAGTAAACTTGTATAGTTGCTCAATGAGGCATCTAATTATAGAAATGATTTAAACGGCAGTGCATCAGGGTTAGGTCAACCATCAAGCAGAAAAAATTGTTGCAGTGGCTTAATTTGGAATAAATTCTGTTGTGCACTTCACAAAGAATACATGACACCAAAATTTCTCTTTGTTTTTTGGTTTTCCAATAGCAACAAACCCTTGTGAAAACAGCCTCTTGCAGAAATGCAGGGTAAGACTGCGTACAATAGACCCTTGTGGTCCAGCCCTTTCCCGTGACCCCGCGCATAGCGGGAGCTTGGTGCACTGGTCTGCCCTTTTTAATAGCAACAGTCTCAACTGCCTCTACTTTGGTGACCCCGAATTGCTGATGTCCAGTTTTTAGTTAATTTGTGATGTGTTCCCCTATATTTTGCGCTAATGCACAAGTAAAATATAATCACTGGATAGCTAGTAGAAGAATTTGTTCTTTTTTCTTTTTTGAATAGAATAATTAGATCCTCTTTCTCTTTTTAAAGTATTCTTTCTTCGACCTTGGAAAAGCTAAAAATTTAGGTTGCTCCGTTCTTCTCAACCCCATTTGTGCCTGAAGTTTCACTTTAGCTTTAGACATAATTGAATCAATGATGAGACTTGAAAAATTTGTATGAGGTGCTATTTTTTTTTACACTATACATTGGTAATTATAATGAAAAATATGACATAAATGTTATCAGTAGTTCTAACACTCTCTTTGTTTAACTTTTTCCCTTTTCAGGGACTTTGTTCCTCTTTAATTTATCATCTTGGTAAGACAGATGCACATTCAGAAGCATTTTCTGTATATAACATGCTGAGATATAGCAAAAGAACCATATCCAAATCCCTTCATGAGAAGATTTTGCACATTCTGATTGCTGGGCGCCTTCTCAAAGATGCTTATGTAGTTGTCAAGGTACTCCATACCTACTTTTTCTTGCAATTTTCGTCTGTATTTTGCTGTTTCTCATAAAGAATCCTATTTTAATCACTAGCCATACAGGACAATGCAGGATTCATCTCCCGGCCGGCTATCAAAAGGTTTGCTGTCAACTTCATGAGATCTGGCAATGTAAACTTAATCAATGATGTGATAAAGGCCATGCACAGCTCTGGCCACAAGATTGATCAGGTACAAGAAGTTTCAATTCGCCTCTATCATTATTGTTTAGATAAGCATCGTCCTTTAAAATATCAGGTATCATGGACTTAACTAATATTGTGTTGAGAAGGTCGTCGAACTTTTCTGGCAATAAGATTGATCAACTCTAGATCTGTTTTAGATTGTGTGTGCCTATTTGATATTACTATACTAAGGTTTGGGTTCTTTTTTTCCTGCGCTCACTTGTGTGGTTCTAGTATGAAGCATGGAACATGCCTTCGTTGGCCTAACCTAAGTTCGTTGGGGTGAGAATGTTGCATATGTCTTCTCTCATAAGTGATCATCGTAGGAGAAAGGTCACCACACTTTACTGCTATGAAGCGTAGAAACTGAAATAACAGAACTAAATAAAGATGAAATCCAGATTGTATTGAAATGACAAAAAAGATGTATTCAAGCAAATATGTTTATAGGCCATTAGTATTGGAGAATGTATTTTTCTATGTATCGAGAAATCTGTCATAGCCTGAGGAGCATGTATAAACGTGCAATGACACGGGATGTTAAAAAATTAGGGTGAACAACACAAACATGGCAAAATTTATCATTGTTATGTTTCCTTCATCTACCCAGTGTTGTGAAGAGGAAAAGCGACATGCCCCTTTTCGCTTAAAGCGAGAAGCGAGAAGCGAAGCGCTCGCTTTTTTGAAATGAAGCGGAATTTTTTAAAAAAAATATTAAAATAAGAACAACTGAAACGAAAAAATAAGAACTAAGAAGAAGGCCATTAAAAGAACAACTACATAACACATAAGAAAGACAGAATAAAGGATATTAAAATAAGAAGAAGGGCAGTATAAGTATAACTGAAACGAAAAAATTGGGCAGCATTTCAAACGAAAAAACAGTGCAAGAAAATGAAGAAGAAGAGGAGGAGAAGAATGAGAAAGAAGAACTGAAGGGAAAAAAAACAAATTCGCCAGCATTTCGCTGCTATTTGGATGCTGAAATAGTGAAAGAAAAAGGAGGAGGAGGAGGAGGAGGAAGAAGAAATCACATACCTGGACCAAACTTGATGATCTTGAAGTTGAAAAGTGTAGAAAACTTGAACCCTAGGTCGCCTCTTTCTTTCTCTGTTGCCGCCGGTCGATGATGTTTTAAAAAAAGAACAGTTTTTTAATTAAATAGGTTGGCAGCCCTGTAATACAGAGAAGCGCTCGCTTCTTACGCATCGCTTCGCATCTGCGCTTCTCGCTTTTTAATGGGAAGCGAGCGCTTTTTTAAACCTGCTACGCTTCAGCTAACAGAAGCGTTCGATGGCTCGCCTCGCTTCGCTTCTCGCTTTAAGCGAGGAAGCGCTCGCTTTTCACAACACTGCATCTACCATAAGAAATAAATAACTATCTGACATAAAACAGAACTAAAACATAAAACTATCAAACATGAGACACAGAGAACATACCCGTCTATTTCAGAGATTCTAACTTTGCGTGAAACAGATTCAGTTTGTCGGCATCTCAATGAAGATTAAGAAAATATCGTAAATAGTACCGACAAGATCTTAAAACGTAGTACGAAATGGCTAAATGTAAACTAATAAAATTAAAAGTAATAACATCTGTCTAATGTTACTCAGTTTTACGTAAGATTAATGCGAAATAGGCATCAAGCAACCTTACTTCATTATTTTTAACATCATCCGCTCTTGATTGTAGTGGATTGTTAACTTTCAAAATGAACGACAAAGTAGGTGGCCAGCCTGAGAAAGCAGAGAAGCCAAGTTCCACCAGAGAAGACACGACCCGTTGCAAAGCAGGGCGATGTCCTGTCGGTGTCCAATAGAAGAAATACAAACATCCAAAATGGTTTATACAAGTATCTGAGTTTTAAAAAGTTAAAGGAGCAAACCACAATGGGTGCCAAACCTGTTTCAGATAGACTGTCACTGAGCATTTCAAACAACGCTGTCCCTTATATACATGTTCGCCTACTCCTATGGACTGGCGATTCCTATTTTATTAAGTGAAAGAAGAAACTCTATTTTATGATTTTTGATATTTCACTGATTCAACTCTGTTTCTTAGCCGGTCTTTGTCCGAACGAGAGAAAAGAAGAAAAGAGAAGCAAAAACCAAGCCTCTCTTCCACGTCAAGAATTTGGATTGCACTGACTTATACCTTGTGTATCGGGCACTTATTTGACATGCAGAATTTGGTTGTTGGCTTTTTTTGGTTGTCAATTTGGAGGCAAATATAACTCTAGCATTTATATAGGAGCGTACTTTAGCAAAGATGCTAAAATCTCCTCTCTTGAAACACTCTTCTCAGGAATTATTTAATATGGCTGTATCACGCTACGTTCCAAAACCAGAAAAGAAGGAACTACTTCTGCAGTTACTGGAGTGGATGTCTGGTCAAGGCTATGTTATTGATTCATCAACAAGAAATTTGATTCTGAAGAACTCTCACTTGTTTGGCCATCAACTTATTGCTGAGTCATTGTCCAAGCAGCTTGTGGTGTCAAAAAAGGTGAAACCTCGCAAGGAAAATGCAAGATAACATAAACTGGATAGCAAAGTTGAGCAGTAATTGTTTTGTATAGAGAGCTCTGAGGTCTTAACCTGGTAATTACGTTGCTAAGGCAACCTATATTTGCAGAAGCAGCTTCCATTGTCTCAGCTTAAGGACATCTATGGCAATGTGATATGAGACAGCTCGATCAAGTTGCGAACAAAGAGATCAATTACAAGAACTAGAGTTAAGAAGACCAAAGAAGCCATGAATGGAGTAGACATGAAGCTCCTTGGACCAATGAAGGAGCGTGAAAGAAGATTCAAGATTGTTTTGCTTTGGGCTTGCGAGCAAGAAAAGCCCGACATTTGCTGACTTGAGATGAATTGGCCAAGTTCTTTTAATTGAACTTTTAGGAACTTATCATAATAAGTGACACATGATTAACACACATTTTAAGGCTTATTTAGCTTATTTTTATATGCTTTAGTAGCACGAAATTACACAGATTGTCCTCATGAGGGACTGATATTCATTTTTTGTTCCCATTTTTGATTTTGTTGTGTAAGCTAAGCTTTGGTTTATACACAATAAGAAGTGACACATGATGGTCGCACATTTTAAGGCTTATTTAGCTTATTTTTATATGCTTTATTAGCACGAAATTACACAGATTGCCCTCATGAGGGACTGGCATTCATTTTTTATCCCCATTTTGATTTTGTTGTGAAAGTAGGCTTCTTTGGTTTTCTATACACATAATTGACATTTTTACCCGTCCATTCTTATGTTTCTTCTCCAACTCTTGTTTTTCGCTAAGACCATCATAGTTCTTCAATTTTAGAACCTTGAATTTCTTGTTTGGTGATTGAAATTCGAAGTTAATGGTTAATTATTGTTAAATTCGTTTTGAGTGTTGATTATTTGTGCTTAAATTTTTATTTCAAATAGTGATTTAGTGATTTGCTTTAAAAATCTTAAAACTCCATTATTAGTCCTTAGAAAGTGAGTCTTTGTTGATTTGGTGTTATTTGACTAAATTGGTGATAGGGGATCATTTGTGTTGTTGTTTGGAGATTTTGTTTAATATTTGAGATCATTTAGAGTAGGTCTCAATTGGAATTGCAAATTTGAAAAATACTTTGTTGAACACCACAGATAAATTTGTGCTAATTGAGTAGAATTTGTATACAATTTAATAGATAGGCCGAATGCGGTTGATTATTGTGAAAATCGTTTAAGTGCTGATTATTTGTGTTTAAATTTTTATTTTAAATAGTGATTTAGTGATCTGTTTTATTGGTGATTTTGGATCATTTGAGTTGGTGTTTGGAGGCTTTGTTCAAATTTGAGGTCATTTGGAGTAGATTTGATAAAAATTTTAAATTGCAAATTTGAAGAACACTTTATTGAACAGTACATATAAATTATGCTAATCGAGTAGAATTTGTGAACAATTTGACAGATAGGTCGAATGCATATAACTTTTAAGTTATGCTAATTTGGTGTGTTTGGTGGATAATTGGACAAGCAAAAGTCATGCAGGTCGGTAGAGTTTGAGTTATCCAACAAGATAATTGGGTCGAATATAGCATAAATTTATGACGACTCGGTAGAATTTATGAATAATTGAATAAGATAGGTAGAATGAATATAGCACAAAGTCGTGACAATCCAGTATAAACTGTGACCAGTGAACGAGCTAGATAGAATAGATATAGCACCAAAATCATGCCAATATGATAGAATTTGGTGAACAATTGAGCTATCAAAGTCATGCAAATCATTAAAATTTATGAATAATTAAACAAAATAGGTAAAAGGAATATAACACAAAACTATGCCAACTTGGTAGAATTTTGTGAATAATTGAACACTCAAAGTCTCCAACTATTGGTTGGAATAATTTTAATTAAGATTGATAAACTCGTTTCTCAATCAATGATGTTGATAAGAGTGTTTCTGATTGGGCTATTTTTATTTTTGGCCGAACAACCAAAAATAATTACAGGCGGTAGCCCAAATACATAAAAATACACTTATTACATATATTATATATATATTTATTTAAATATACAAAATATATACATTTGCGGGCTATTATATTTTTGGCCAGCCAAAAAGTATTATTATTCAGATTTAATATGATAACCAAAGTGGCAAACATAACTTTCCAATAGGTGATTTATCTTTCTATAGAACTAATCTTTATATATCTTCTTTCTTTTAATCAATCCTAAGAATTCCTATTTCTTGTAGAAACAAGAAGGAAATGGAGAAGCTAATAGTCATTCCCATGATAAGCTTATTAATACTAGCAGTGGCAATAGCAGCAGCCATAGATAAAAGCCAAAAAGCTATGGAATATTGGCTCAATTTGGGTGATGAAAGAGATTAGTGTTGCGTTTTAGGGTGTTTTAGTCAAAACAAATTTCATTCAGCTAAAATAAGGCCCTTTTTGCATAGCTCTCAAAACGGTAACAAAATTTAAATACTAGTGAAAGTGTCACGTTTGTGCAAATCACCCCTTTATTAGATGGTTATAGACCTATGCATATGGGCCTAGTTTGAAGGGCTTATTATTGTGGAAATGACGTGAGGTGGCCAGTTTTTAACCTGCTATTTAATGTTTAGCCATCAATTTTAATGCTGATCAAAAATAGTCACTAATCTGTTATTGTTATAAGAAAAATCAAATTATGGTGGATGTCTACTCTTCCTCCATGATATTCTCAAATGCTTAATGACATATTCAATGATATATTTCTATGCTTAATGACATATTTAGTGACATATTTTTCTTTACTTTTCATGCCTATATAAAGGCCTTGTAATAGATAAGAAAATACACACAATTGAAGAAGAAAATCTCTTCCTTCTCTCTATCTCTATTTCTTGTTCATGTTTTACTAAATTGCTTTTATTTCATAACAACATATCTTGTTCATGTTTTACTAAATTGCTTTTATTTTATAACACGTTATCAACACGAATTGCTCATTTCATGATTTTCTACGTCAAGACTATATAAATTATAAGCAGACAATGAGATCAAGTACAATAAAAAATATCTTGGATGATAATACAAAGATAAGTTTTACATCCATCTAAACCCATTCATATTTTCATATCTTTGCATTAACTTTATGTCCAGTATTTAGTTAAAATATTTTTTTCAATTGTATCCACTGAAATAAAGAACTGGAAAGGTATGTCTTTATTTGCTACATCTTTTATAGGACAAATATAATATTCCAACGTATATATATGTTCTAACCTTTTACATACTATGATAGATAATTATTAAGGTAATTTAGTAATAATATTTTTACCATCACATGATGTATTTTATTGAAAACAAAATTATCAAATATATAGGCGATTTTACAGTACCTTGCAAATTTGGCATTCGAATATACAATCAATTTAAACTCATTATAGTTATAATTTATAATAGTCACAGTTATGCATTAAGCCTTAAATAGTTTTGTTGGAAACATAAGGCTCATTCCTCCGTATTGGATTTTTTTGGTGAAGTTCTTATAGTCTTTGAAATATAAGTGGTTATAGGTTATCTGCACCTTTTCCCTAATTAATTTATTAAAATATAAAAGTGATTGTATCATTTGAAAAAAAAATGGCATACATCCTAACTAGCATTTTTGTTGCAGAGGAACTGTTTCAAGATTGAGATAGTTATATATGTATTCTTGAAAGTTAATTTACTTATGCCTATAATTATGAAGTAATAATATTTTAAAGGCTCGAGTGCGAGTCCTAGTGAATTTTGGCCTATTATACCAAATATTGAGGGTAAGACGATGAGTTCAAGTCCCAACGCACTATGTTGATAAAAAGACGCTGGATTCAAGTTCCAACGCATTATGGCCTAGCATGCCTTTATATGGGTAAGACATTGGGTTTGAGTCCTAATACACCATATTGATAATAATAATAACTAAAGAAAAAATAATATATTTTTCATGAAAAAACATGAAGCATGTCCTACTTGATTTGCTCCATTCTTGAAGTGAATGTGATAGCAGTGCATGATAAGTCTAAATAAAGACAAGTAATTGAAAAATAAATGTGGGCGTGCGAAAGGCCAAAATAATAATAGTTATCACTATGATAATTATAAAAAGGGAGAACAAGACAATGTTTACCATCAAATTGGTATGAAAAAAATAAAATAAAGCACATTGTATGATTATACTCCATTCTTTGAAGAGAATGTGACATGTGATAAACATTGAGAATGCATACACATTCTTGAAAATGAATTGTAAAAATATATATATGATAAAGATTATGCATAATAATGTACTAGTGCATGGTTGAATAAATACTACAACTCACCTCTAAGGGGGGTTTGAGACAAAGAAAGATAATGAATATTATTGTGTACTTACATGAATATATCATTGGTCGCATACATGTGATACGCCAAATATTTTGTCAAGCCTTATGAAAGTTATTAAAAGCAAAATTAAAGCAAGAAATTATTTTGCTTATGATGATTTTGAACATGACAATTATTATGATATGATTCTCTTTGTGAATGAGACATTCATTATATGGATGGTATGACAAAAGATCTTGTAGTACAAAAGCAGTTAAGAGATCTGAAAGAACTAATTTGTTACTACCCGAATGAATGAAATTGTTCATGACATTAATCTTGTAGTAAGTCTCAAAAGAAACATTTTGATTTACAAATATATTAGCCAAAGTGGTTGGCATATTGAGACTATAAATGAAAAGAAGATTGAATATCTTTATATTACTATAATCATACCGGGTAAATATGAAATGTTACCTGACTTTTCTTCTATTTGTACTACACAAGTATAAGCATGATGATGCAATCACAAGCCACAAGTAAACTAGAGGTTTACTGAAATAAATATTAGTTGGCATGACCGGTTGCCCATCTCGGTTCAATTATGATGCGAAAATTTAATTGAGAATTACATTGGTATATATTGAAGAAATATAAGATTCTTCAAGAATTATCTTCTGCTGCTTATTCTCATGATATACCAGTTAAGGTTGGGATTGAATCACTTGATTTATGGAACGAATAAAAGGTGATAAATATGGGCCAGTCACCTTCCATGCGGACCGTTTACTATTATATGATTTTAATAGATGCATCTATTCTATGGTCACATGTGCATTTGTTATCAACTTGCAGTTTGGCTTTTGCAAGATTGATTGCTCAAATTATTAGAGCACACTACCATAATATAAATTATGATGATTTATCTTGATAATACTGGTTTAAATTCAAGTTGGTTTAGCAGAAATTGTATGCCGCCAATTATATCTAAACCATTGGTTATGAGAACAAAATTGTCAAAATAAAATTTGATATGTGATATATTATTTAATATACAACCACACTTGTACGCATCTAGCCAAGTTATGATAAGTTCTCCCTATCACAATCGGTTCATGGTCAGAAGCCAAATAATTTCCATCTAGAAATATAAATGTGCTATATGATTTAATTGTTCCACCACAATGCACAAAGATGGATCCCCAAATAAGGTTAGGGATATGTGTTGGTGATCCCAACAATAGGGGGAAAAAATAGGCAGCTAAAAAAGTAATGCATGTAATGAATTATTATGAGTACATCTAGATCCTCGTA